>JAGFNQ010000835.1:0-141385 GCA_024364735.1 Boesenbergia rotunda
GCTACTCCGTTGCTTGCCCAACCGGGCCGAGAGGTGGGCATCAGATCTGGGGACAGCACAGATGCGTATCCCCTATACGGAGTTGCGCAGGCAGCTCCTCCGCCATGAGTTCCAGCGGACCTGGGAGACTCGGAGGAGGACCCTGAGCCGTCCGAGGAGGACCCTGAGGAGGACCCTGAGCCGTCCGAGGAGGACCCTGAGGAGGATCCTGAGCCCTTGAGGAGGATCCCGAGCCTTGAGGAGGATCCTGAGCCCTTCGAGGAGGATCCCGAGCCTTCGAGGAGGACCCCGAGCCCTTCGAGGAGGACCCCGAGCCCTTCGGGAAGACCCCGAACTCTTCGAGGAGGATCCAGCGCTGCTGGAGATGTTCGAGGAAGACCTCGAAGCAGACGAGGAGATTCTCGAGATTGAAGATGAGGACCCGATGGGGACAGTTGAGGATCCTGAGGCGGCCAGAGGGTGATGAGCGAGGAGATAGTAGGCGTCGCTATGTTATTCTTTATGTTGGGCATCACGGCAGCCCGTCTCGCTCACTGAGTGGACTAGTTTATATGTAGACTTATAAGAATGAATAAAATAAAATTTGGTTGGTACAATAAATAAAATCTCATTTATCCAAATTGATCATGCGACACATAAGGACAGCTACAAGAGCTTCTCGACAAGGACTTATCGCCCTAGTCATTCCCCCTGGGAGCTCCCGTACTGTTCGTGAAGAAGAAGGATGGGTCGATGCGTATGTGGATCGACTATCGGGCATTAAATAATGTGACGATAAAGAACAGGTATACCTCTACCCCAGGATAGATGACCTGTTCGATCAATTAAAGGGGAGCTACGGTTTTCTCTAAGATCGATCTGAGGTCTGGTTATCACCAAGTCCCGGGTGAAAAATGAGGATATACCCAAAACTGCTTTCCGGACGAGATACGGACATTATGAGTTCGTAGTGATGCCGTTTGGGAGTCACTAATGCTCCGGCAATATTCATGGATCTTATGAATCGGATTTTCTCGGTATTTCTCGACAGATTTGTGATCGTCTTCATCGACGACATCCTTATTTATTCAAGGACTTCTGAAGAGCATGCAGAGCACCTGGGTATAGTATTACAGATTCTTCAGAAAGAACAACTGTATGCTAAATTTTCTAAATGTGAGTTCTGGCTGAATCAAGTGTCATTCTTGGGACATGTTATCTCCAAGGACGGAGTGATGGTCGACCCAATTAAAATTGAGGCCGTAAGTAACTGGTCCAGACCCAAGAATGCCAGTGAGGTCAGAAGTTTTCTGGGGTTAGCAGGTTACTACAGAAAATTCGTAGAGAATTTCTCTCGGATTGCAGCCCCTATGACAACTCTTACAAAGAAGGATAAGAAATATACCTGGACCGTGGAATGTGAGAAGAGTTTCTCTGAACTGAAAAGGAGGCTGACTAGCGCTCCTATATTGACTCTTCCCGAAAGTGATACGGGTTTCGATATGTACAGCGACGCATCCAAACTGGGACTCGGAGCTGTGCTTATGCAAAATGGGAAAGTAATTGCCTATGCCTCTAGGCAACTGAAGGAACATGAAAAGAATTATCCTACCCATGATTTGGAATTAGCAGCGGTGGTCTTTGCGCTGAAAACATGGAGGCATTATTTATATGGCACTCAGTGCAAGGTCTTTACTGATCACCAGAGTCTGCGGTATTTCTTCACCCAGAAAGACCTGAATATGCGACAACGCCGATGGCTCGAGTTGGTCAAGGACTACGACTGTGAGATCTTGTACCATCCGGGAAAAGCCAACAAGGTAGCAGATGCTCTCAGTAGAAAATCTTGTGCTGCATTGTTGTCTTTGTCGGCCTTGCCACAACCCTTAGGGGAAGAGATTATGGATTTCGGAATCGAGATTATATCGGGACAGCTTTCTACTCTACAGATTGCGCCGACATTATTTGATGGTATTCTGGAGAAGCAGAATCTTGATCCGAGTTTTCAGAGAATCAAGCAAGAGATTCTTGAAGGCAAGGACGAGGGATTCCGGATTTCCGATAGTGGAGTCTTATATCTCCGGGATCGATTATGCGTTCCCGATGACTCCGACCTACGGACGAGGATACTCGAGGAAGCTCACGGCACACCTTATGCGATGCATCCTGGGTCTACCAAGATGTATCAAGATCTGAAAGGTAAATTTTGGTGGTCCGGCATGAAGAAAGATGTAGCCCATTATATTAGCATGTGTTTGACCTGCCAGAGGGTCAAAGCAGAACACCAGAGACCTGGGGGAGTTCTGCAGCCTCTACCTATTCCCGAGTGGAAATGGGAGGACATATCTATGGATTTCATATCCGGGCTGCCTCGGACTACGAATGGATATGATAGTATATGGGTGATTGTAGACCGGCTGACCAAGTCCGCGCATTTTCTGGCTATCAGGATGACTTATTCAGTTGAGCAGTTGGCTCAACTGTACGTCAAGGATATTGTCCGACTACACGGGGTTCCCAAGACCATCGTCTCTGACCGAGACGGTCGATTTACTTCTGATTTTTGGGGGCACGTGCAGAAGGCCCTTGGCACGAAGCTGAAGTTCAGTACAGCCTTTCATCCCCAGACTGACGGGCAGACTGAACGAGTAAACCAGATACTAGAGGATATGTTGCGAGCTTGCGCCTTGGACTTCAAGGGAAGCTGGTGTCGATACCTGAGCCTGGCAGAGTTTGCTTACAACAACAGTTATCAGGCTACTATCAGGATGGCACCGTACGAAGCACTGTACGGAAGAAAATGCAGATCTCCTTTATGCTGGCATGAGAGTGGGGAAAAGAGGGAGATGGGACTCCAGACTAATATTATTGATGAGACCACTCAGGCTATAAAGAATATCCGCCAGAGGATAGAGACTGCTCAGAGTCGGCAAAAGAGCTACGCTGATAAGCGACGCAGACCGCTCGAGTTCGAGGTTGGGGATTCGGTATTTCTGAAGGTAGCCCCTATGAAAGGGGTGATGAGATTTGGAAAGAAAGGGAAACTGAGTCCGCGATACGTGGGACCCTATCAGATTTTGAGACGAGTAGGCAAGGTGGCCTACGAGCTGGAGCTACCGCCAGAAATGGCGGCTATCCACAACGTCTTCCATGTATCGATGGTCAAGAAGTGTACTCCTGATGCGAGTCAAATGATAGAAACCCCACCAGTGCAAGAACAAGAGAGTCTTAGTTCCGAACGCCGACCGATCCAGATCCTCGATCGGGAAATTAAAAGACTAAGGAACAAGGAAATATCCTTAGTAAAGGTTCTGTGGCGGAACGAGCAGTTCGAAGAAGCCACCTGGGAACAGGAAGATAAGATGCGATCAAAGTATCCGGAACTATTTTAAAGTTCGGGACGAACTTTCTATAAGAGGGGAAGGATTGTAACACCCCAAATTTGTCAATGTAAAATCATGACAATGTATGAAAATGGTTATAATAAAATGATATGAATTTCATGCAATCACATGCCAGGAAATGTTATGAATGCATGAAATATTATATTCATGAAATATTATTATCATGAAATATTAGCATGAAATATTATATTCATGAATATGGAATATTAAAAATATTATGAAATAATATTTTTGGAATATTATGAAATATTCTGAATTCATAAAATATTATTCATATTATGAAATTTCATGATGGGCTTGGTTTATTGGGCTTGGGAATGAATGGTGCTAAAAAGAAAGTGCAAAGTGGAGGAAGCAAGGATTGAACCTTGGACCTCCTAGTTGCACTCACCATGTCATAACCAATGAACCAAGCAATATTTCATGTAGAAGGAGAAAGGAACATGCTTGTTAAGTGTGTAAGAGTGAAGAGACATGCTTCTTCACAAGAGGTGTATAAATAGGATAAAGAGAAGGAAGTTAGAGGAGTTACTCATCTTTCTTCCTCCTTTCTTCTTCCTCCTTTCTTCTTCTTGCCGAAAACCACTCTCTCCCCTTTGCCATTTTCGAAACCAATACCTAAGGGTTCTAACCCTAGGGCAAGTGCAAGGAAGGGAAGCCAAGTACCATCTCATTCTACCAAGACCAAGGAGTCTTAGAGGAAAGATTTGAAGAAAAAGGATCTTTGCATACCCTTCAAGTGTAGGGTACCCTACAATTAAGAGAAGGCGAAATTCCAGCGCTAGGATGTAAGAATCCTCTCGCCTGCAGTATAATGGTTTATGCATGATTTCCTTGTGTTCTTGTTTTGGAAAAATGGGAGTTCTCCTTTAGAGGACTTTCGGCCACCCTAGGAAAAAGGTCCCAGAGAAGGATTTTAATCACACCTTGATGCATGCTAGTACTCCTAGGGATTTTATACATATATGTGTTGTTTCCAAATTTTTGGAAGGACAAAAAAAAATAGGGTTTAGGCCCCTACAACTTTCGGCCACCCCCTTGAGGGGAGGCCTTGGTTCCTTTTGTTACATGATTATATCCCTTAAACCTTAAGGTATATGTGTAGGTGTTTTCTTAATGATGTTATGTACAAATTCTAGGGTTTACCCCTTGTGTAGGTTTCGGCCAAGACCTAGGAAAATAGGGTTAGTGGATGCTAACCTCACTTGAGGGTTAAACCATGTTTAAATTGTTAACATGAAATATACTAGAGGTGTTTGTAAGAATGCTTGAATGAATGCTTGGTGGGAAAACCAAATTCTTTATTTGTATATTTCGGCCAACCCTAGTTCTAGGGTTGGGAAGTACCTAATGAGACCATGAAGCATGCTAATACATATGTGATATGTGTATAATTTATGTGACTTATTTTGTTGGATGTAAAAGCATGCCTTGTAGCCCATGGGGCACCTTGATGATATGAGCATGATGTGGTTGATAATATGCTTTAAAAGGATACTCTATTGAAACTGGGATCAAGAGCATCCGAATGCGTGGTGTGTCCCTAGGGGATCAAGAGCACCCGAATGCGTGGTGTGTCCCTTTGAGAAGTGATTAAAGAGCACCTTTAGGCATATACATATATGAGTAATTGCATGATAAATTACTTTACTTTGAAAAGTTGTGTACCCGACTCGGAAGGGGGTCGTTAAACAAATCCAATGCACATGTTAAGGTCCTGGCAGTTGGTAGGACGGAAGGGTCCTGCTCTAATTAGATTGGTGGCTCGCTACCCCAATTTATTAGAGAACGCGCATGATATGGTGGTACGACAACTGGGCCCTAAATGATGATATGTATTTTTAAGTACTTACCATTATGGAACTTTTTGAAAAACATACTGTTCTCTTTATGAGATAAACTTGTTCTGTAAGTACTTAGAGATATTTGATGTAATGTTTATGATGCTTGATAAGATGCTTATGATGCATGATGCTTTGATGAGATGCTTATGATGCGTATAATCTTGTTCTATTTTGATTACTGAGTACATGATATGATGTATCGATATGGTTTTGCGAGTAGGCCCGGATTCTTACTAAGCATGTTTTGCTTATTAGTTTATGTATTGTCTTATGCTGCAGATAGCGGTAAGAAATACTCAAACTAAAGGAAAAGGCAGAGGGAAGGCTAGAGGATGTGTGTGGTGATGGCTCGGGAAAGGATGAAAGATTCTATCTACCTTAGTTTGTCTAGAATCTAACTGCTTCCTATGAAAGATTGAAATTGTATTGCTATACTCTGAATGTGTGATCATGACTACTCTACTGTGATTAAGTTAGGGATATGGAACCCATGTCATGCTAGATAACACTATCATTAATGTCTAAACTTTGTAGTATGCATGCTAAGTAAAATGTTAGATAATTGCTATTTTCTGTTTCTTATGAATGCTTCCTTTGCATGTATCTAAGACTAGATAACTCTTGCTATATTCCTATGTTGTATCTTGTTCAAACCATGTTTATTCCATGCTTTAGTGTGTTACATGATCTTCCTATTAGGTTGTAAATGCATGTAGATATAAAAGAAAAGAAAAACCATGCTTGGTAAATTAGTCTTCAATGGGCATGCCTACTACATTTCTTGTATGTATCTGTTTTGTTTGGATATACATGCTTAACTTGATAATATGATACGAATGTATGGACCCGTAACCCCGCCTTTAGGGTAGATATAAGGTCGGGCGTTACATAAATGGAATGTTTGATTGGAAATCTTAATGTTCTCTAGCATGTGATATTCGGCCAGGGCATGGAATATTAGGGTTGTGAAGGTTGATTACCCCATGATGTATGCTATGCTTAGTATGATACATGATGTATATATATGTGATACTTGTATGGGATGTTTGATGTCAAAAACCTAAGCTACCTCTACCCTTGACTTTCGGCCAAACCTTAGGTTTAGGGTTAAGAAGAACTCAATTAGCCATGAAGCATGCTACCACTTCCTATGACATGAATATGATTTATGTGACCAATCTTGTCATATATAAAGTATGTTTAAGTGGTTGAAATATGATGTATGTATGAGCATGTCTTATAGCCCATGGGGCACCCTTATGAGATTGCATGTGATGTGTATGTTAAAATGCTTGAAAGGATACTCCACTTAGTATGGGATCAAGAGCACCCCTTATGTTGTGTGGTGTGTCCCTATTGGATCATGAGCACCCTTGAAGAGTGGTGTGTCCCTTGAGAAGTGAATTTGGAGTACTCCTTAGCATATATGTAAAGACATGATAAGTATTTTACTTTGTAAGTTGTGGTACCCGACTCGGAAGGGGGTCGTTAAACAAATCCGGGGTACATGTTAACTTAAGGTCATGGCTCTGGTAGGACGGAAGGGTCCTGCTCTAATGGGATTGGTGGCTCGCTACCTCAATTCATTAGGGAACGCGCATTATGTGGTACACAACTGGGCCCTATATGATGTTGAAATATTTTTAAGTAATACCTTTATGGAATTATTTTGAAAACATTTATTATATGTGATGGGTATGCTTAAGATACTATATACTGCATGCTTAGAAACTTTGATGTTTAGTATGCTGTGATGAACTCATTCTTATGATTTATTATGTGTGCATGTTGTATTCTTTCGTATGGATTTTGTGAGTAGGACAGGATCCTTACTAAGCATTTGTGCTTACTAGTTTATGTGTTGTCTTATGCTGCAGATAAGGGTAAGGAACACTTAAACTAAAGGAAGAGGCAGGAGGGCTGAAGATGTATGGGGTGGTGGCTCGGGAAAGAAAGACTTCTATATCTACTTTTTTATGTTTTTTGTTAATGTCTCCTTGATAATGAATGTTAGTGATTACTCTTATACTTGATTAGGTTTGATTATGTTGTGAGTTGAACTACTCGTGAACCTATCATATTGTAGAATAACTCTTAATTAAGATATTTCACATGATGTTCTAATGATCCAAGCATGATAATTGATTAGCATGTACTGACTAGTATGCCTAGTACTTGTAAATATCACTTGATGGTTTTAGACAAGCATGCTCAGTACTTAGTCCTCGCACTCTTGCATTATTTTTATGTTATATTAAAATAATTATATGATTGATTGTACGTAACCCCGCCCCGAGAGTAGATATAAGGGCGGGCGTTACACAGAAACTCCTCTAATTGATCAACCGTCCGATCCCCTCCATTATATCCGGTTGGTGATCGGTCGACCAACTCTATTAACTATCCTTTCTCCCTAAAACTTTTCCAACCCTAGCCGCCGAACACACCATCTTCTTCATCGCAACTTGTTCTTCTCTGCGAGTTCTCTCTTGCGTGAGTTTTCTGTGGGTTTCTTCTCAACCGACGACCATGGCACCCAAGTAAGACTTTCACCTAATCTCGATCTTTACTAATCATTTTAGTATCACCTGTGCTTCTAATCACTGTTTTTAATGATGGTGTCATGCCCTTACTCCAAATCCAACCACAAATCCAACTTGTGTGCCGTGACCAAATCTCTAATCTTAGAAAATATTCCAAAGCTAAGGCTGCTAGTGAGAGAACCTCAAAGTCCAAGTCCTCTTCCTCATCTAAACCTTCCCAATCCTCCCAACCTCAACCCTCTTCGAATCTGAGATTTCCTAATGCATACTTTGAACAAGCTTTTCAAAATTGTACGTTTAAGCTCCTCCCCTGTCGATCTGTGGATAAATCGTTTGTGTATGACTACTGTCGATCAGTAAGACAGATAATCGAATATTATGATCTTGAATCAATTCTTTTCCTCGAACGGTATATCAACATTGATTTAGTCTCCGAATTCTATAATAACCTTCTTACTGACGGCGGTACGGGGTATACCACCCAAGTGGCCAGAACCAATTTAGATTTCACTTACTCCATTTTCTCAGAGTATTTAGCTTGTCGTCAATCGACAAATCACTATCCGATCTACCCTTCTATTCCAGATCCTTTACCGGCTCCGTTCGAGGGAGTCACCTATGATTCTATCTATGAGTATTTCTTTGGATAGCCCAGACCTGATGGGCTCGATGAGCTTACCAGTGAGTTCCCCACTTTTGCTGACCTTCCACTCTCCGCGGTTGATTATGTCCTTTTCAAGATTATCACCAACTGCCTTTTACCGATCACTTCAAAACCCCTAGCGGAGATCCGTCCTTATCACTGCTTGATGCTTTTCGGGATGCATCGGCACCTTGACTAGGGATGGAAATAGGCCAGACGGCCTGTTAGGGGCCTGTGGCCTGGCCTGTATTTGGCCTGGCCTGGCCTGGCCTGTTTAAAAATAAAATAATTATCAGGCCTTTTTAAAAGCCTGTTTTCCTTATCAGGCCAGGCCCAGGCTCAATCTAAAGCCTATGAGGCCTGACAGGTTGGCCTGGGCCTGTTAAAACATTATACAAATTATCAAAATAATGTTTTGATCCTTAGACCTCTGCAAGCAAACTCTTATCTACACCCTACTAACCAACACACCACAAATCTATTTTCGTTAAATCATACATATTTTATATATTTACTTTTGAAGGTACATATATATTTATGGTATCTTTAACTATTTTGTTAAATTAGTATTTTGGATAATCGAATATTCGAATTGAATTATTATATTTTATATATTAGAAGTATTTTGGATAATCGAATTAAATTACAGGCTTTGTAAACAGGCCACAGGCCAGGCCAGGCCAGGCTATTGAACAAGCCAGGCCCAGGCCTAGAATAAAGCCTATAACAGGCCACAGGTCAGGCTCAAGCCTGTTTGCTATTATACAGGCCTGGCCTATTAAGGTGAAAGCCTGGCCTGGCCTGGCCTGTTTCCATCCCTAACCTTGACTTTGACATCATGACGAGCATCTTCCATTCCATTATCTCCTATAGTGATCCTGGGCATCGTACAGTATATATGCCTTTTGGTCACATCATTACTAATTGGCTCAAGTCAGTCGGTATTGATGTGTCCAAAGGTAGGACTGTGCTGATGGTTCGGCAAGATTGTCGACTTGGAAAACGCGTGTTTTCCAAGTTTGGCATCATTGCTGATGCTCGGGGGATTCGGTGGAAGGATGGTAGGGGTCTTGGGGAGCTTCCACGGGTGCCACATGTTTAGGTTGCCGTAGGTCCCGTTGGATATCATGGTGCGCCCGTAGCTGAGGACGACGACGAGGTAGAGCCAGATCTCAGATGGCAGATTGTTGAGCTCGAGCAGACCATGGACCACCTATTTCATATGTGGAGCTCGGGCAGCAGGTGATTCACTCTGAGATTTCAATGATGCGTGCCGATCAGCGGGAGATGTTTGCAGAGCTGCGCTCGTGGATGGCTGGTCATCCACCACCACAGATATTTCCTGACTATCAGCCATCGAGCAGCACTGCTCCGGGGAGCTTTATACCTACTGACACCGACACACCTGCATTTGATCCGATGCAGTTTGATGCCCCCCGTGATCCTGATGATCATGCCTGATATATTTGGATGTACTTTGATTTATGACTATTGTCTTCTGACTATGTGTGACTGATGGCATTCTGATGTTTTTGTTTGTTTTGGTGTTTATTTCAGTCATTAGTTATAGTTTGTATTTACTCCATTGCCATATGATGCATATGAGGGTTTTGCCTTGCTATATTTATTTTATATGCTTGTCATATGCCATTAATTCTACTCTTTGTTTATTTTGGTTTTGGGGAGAGACCCTTGGTTAAGAGGGAGATTTTTAAAACTTAATAACCAGTCTATACCCTTTTCGGTGTTTGACAAAGGGGAGAGAGTGGTTAGTTAAGTTTAGGATTTGTTAACGAACCTAACTATTGTAGGGGGAGGACTTTGATTCCCTTGCAATAATAAACTTGACTTCTAATACCTAAACTTAACTCGTGTTGTCAAACAACAAAAAGGGGGAGATTATTGATGCTGTTTGACCTAATTGTTGTTTTAGTGTTGACACCAATTTAAGTTTGGTTGAGTGAGATCAGATAGTTAAGTTCGGATTGAGTCCTGATCGGGGACTGGGCACGAAGTCCTGATGAGTGAAGCTCGGCAAAAATCCTGATGAGTGAAGTTAGGCACGAAGTCCTGGTCGAGAACTGGGCACGAAGTCCTAGTGAGTGAAGCTGGGCACGAAATCCTGGTGAGTGAAGCCGGGTCCTAGCAAGGGAAGCTAGGTGAAGGAAATCCTAGTGAGTGAAGCTAGGTGAAGTAAATCCTGGTGAGTGAAGCTTGGTCCTAGTGAGTGAAGCTAGGTTGGACTAAGTCCCGGTGAGTGAAGATGGGCATGAAGTCTTGGTCCGGGGGACTGAGCATTAAGTGTACTGGTCAGAGAGGGCTAGGTAGCTCGTTCTCTGGACCGGGTTAGGTCGGAGAGGGCTCGGTAGCTCGTTCTCCGGACCAGACTAAGTCAGGGAAGGAAAGGGAGCCTGTTCTCTGGACTCAGGGTCTAACTTGAGTTAGTCATGGTCAGGATTGGGCCATGAATTAACAAGTAAGTTGGTTGGATTGGTCTTAGATCCAATCAGGGAGTTGACACGAACTCTCTTGATAGTAGATCGGTCATAAGACCGATCCACGATGTCTGATCGGTCTGGTGACCGATCAGAAATAGATCAGAAACATTCTGTGAGGTCACAGAATGATTGCTGATCAGTCAGTTGATCGATCAACATAGACCGGACCGATCAGGCAGGTGCTTGATTGGTCAGGCTATGACCTGATCGGTCTCACTGACCGATCAGGCCTTGGCTGATCGGTCAGTGAGACCGATCAGGCCATGGCTGATCAGTCAGTGAGACCGATCAGGGGTTTTGACCCTCAATACCCTGAACTTCCAGTAAGGATTGTGATCGGTCTAGTGACCGATCCCTGGCCTCTGATCGGTCTGTGAGACTAATCAGAACTTCACTGGATCGATCATATTGAAGTCTGATTGATCACGAGGTTGCCTGATCGGTCACCTTGACCGATTAGGTGGCTTGATCATAATTTCCAGTAAGATAAGGGATCGGTCTGGTGACCGATCCCCTATCTCTGATCGGTTAGTGAGACCGATCAGAACTTCACTGAATGATCTGAGTCGAGTCTGATTGGTCAGGAGGGTGTTTGATTGGTCAGGGTGACCGATCAGTGCCTCAGAACTTTAATTCAAATTACTGTCAGACCTCTGATTTGCTTTGATTTTCTTCTGATCTGGTTTGATTTGCTTCGCTAATAAGTCTGTGAGTGTGCAGATGATACAGAGACGATACAGAGCCAAGAAGGAGGGTCAATGGTGACTTTCGCTGCGGCTATTTTGTTTGGTATCTATTTGCAGGTTTCAACGGCTTTTGGCATCTGGTGTCTGGCTTGAAGCTTCAGTTGAAGAGATGACTTCAGTGAGCTTAGAAGGGGTCAGTAGGTCAGTGGGTGACGAAGCCGTGGGTCAGTGGGTGATGAAGCCTGTTGACGTGCAAAAGGAAGGCTTAAGAAGAGGCTGGCAAAGCAGAGACAAGTATCAGAGACAACAATGAAACGAGGAACAACAGAGCAAAGTGTTTGGTTGTTGTGTTGAGTGGTGAGAGTTCTCTGTATATTCTTCTTGCTTGAGCTTTCTGTGTGAGCGATCCTTCTCGTTGTCTCCTGTGCTTATATTGATATATTTCTGAGACTGTCTGTGGAGAGGTTACTCCACCGAGAAGGAGAATTTCTTAGCCGGATTCACTCCGGGGCTTGATCTGCCGACGATCAAGGGATCACCCATCTCACGGGCACGCTAAGGAGTAGCGGCAAGTTATCCCCAAACCTTGTAAATCTCCTATGTTAGCGTCTGGTTTGTTTTCTTTTTGTTCTGTTTCTTCCGCTGCTAACCTATGTGCAGAAAGAAAAGAAGCCAATTTTTAGTGGGTGGCTATTCACACCCCCCTCTCTAGCCATCCCAGATCCAAAACTCCACGCTAAAGAAGTCCGAGATCGACGACACGCCGCTTCTACGACCAATCGAGTTCTTCTTCCCTTAGCAAGTGTTCTCAGTATAACATTTTTAGTTTCATCTTTGTACTTAATCCTCATATCTTGTAAATCATTTTTCTGTATTATAAAATTGGCCAACGAAAACGGTCAAGGAACGTGGGTCTTGGAGTAGGAGCCGTCATAGACTTTGAACTATGTAAAACAAAGTGTGTTAGAATTGTTTTAATTTGCTATTTGTTATTTCTGCAGCGCATACTCTCGATTGATTTTCGAAAAAAAGTTATAAACGATATTCACCCCCCCTCTATCGATCACATCGATCCCACAAGTGGTATCAGAGCTAGTTTCTCAATTTTGGTGAAACCACCAGTTGAGTGATTTTTTCGAATTTTTTCATTATTTTTCAAGGTATTCTTGCCTTTTTCTGATATTTCTTTTTGGTTCTATTTTGACTGTTGATTTTCTCATTTCTCGAAGTTGGTGCAACACCACTCAGGATTTATATTTATATATTTCCATACCGCACTGCTAATCCATGACCAAGTCTTAGAACAAGTTTGTTGTTTTTGTCTTTTCAGGACTCTTTATGGCCCAACAAGAAGGTTACAACACTGTCTGACCTCTTCTCTTCTCAGGAGAGGATTTCAGTTACTGGAAGAGTTGCATGGAAGTTCACTTGAAAACTCAGGTGAAAATGGGGGTCATCATCCAGGTTGAACTGGAAATCTCTAAAAACGCACAAGGCGAATTTCTAGGATACACTGAGTGGGATGCTCCACTAAAGATAAAAATTGAAGTAGACGCAAAGGCAACGCAGACCCTCCAGTGTGTCCTTACAAAGGAAGTCTTCTGTGCTCGAGTTCATCCACCCGCAAACTATCAAGATCATCGACACACCGTCCAAGATAGTCTACAATCCTTCCGGTGTCATCGGTATTGATTATTTCGTTGCTCAAAATTCTATACTCAAATATCTGTAAAACTTTTGCGACTTATAGAATTGCCTAACGAAAGTGGTCAAGGACCGTAGGCCTTGGAGTAGAATCCGTCAAAGACTCTGAACCAAGTAAAAAAAAGAAAACTTGTTAACGTTGTTATTTTTTTTCTTCCGCTGCGTTCTGACTTTTTCTAAAAAAAATTACGTAATCGCTATTGCCCCCCCTCTACCGATTACAACGATCCCACAAGTGGTATCAGAGCGGGTTGCTCAACCTTGGTGAAACTGCCAACTGAGCAGTTTTTCAGATTTTTTTCATTCATTTTTTTTAAAAAAATTATTATATTTTATTTTTCTTCGTTCATCGAGGTTGGTGCAACACTACTCGAATTGTTCTTAAGTTTTTTTGCATACCGCACTACTAATCCAAGATAAAGTCTTCAAACGAGTTTTTTTGTTTTTGTTTATTTTTCAGGGATTCTCAATGGCCATCCAAGAAGGCTACAGTACCGCACGCCCTCCTCTGTTCTCCGGTGAGGATTTTTCCTACTGGAAGAGCATAATGGAGGTCCACTTGAAAACTCAGGTGGAAATGTTGATTATCATCCAGTCTGGACTGGAAATCCCCAAAAATGCGCAAGGAGAAATCCAAGGGTACTCTGAGTGGGATGCCTCACTCAAGAAGAAGATAGAAGCGGACGCAAAAGCCACTCAAACTCTCCAGTGTGGACTGACGAAGGAAGAACTCAACCGCGTCGGCCCATTCAACAGTGCCAAGGAACTGTGGAGTAAGTTGATCGAGTTGCACGATGGGACGTCAGACACAAGAATCAGTAAGAGAGACCTCCTCCTCAACAAATTATATACGATCAAAATGCAAGGCGGTGAAACAGCCGCTCAATGACACACAAGAATCCAAGAAATCATGAATGACCTACACACGATAGGTCACAAGGTAGAAAACCGTGATCTAATCAGGTATACCTTAAACTCATTCCCAAGAAATTGTTTATGGGCATCGATGGTAGATGCTTACAATGTTTCTAAGAATCTTTCAGATATTAAATTGGATGAATTATTCTTTGAATTGGAACTGCACGAATAAACTAACGCCTCAATGGTCGAGAAAGGGTTAGCTCTTTTTGCAGGTAAAGCCTCTGCAAAACAAAAGAAGAAGGTGCAATTAATTCCTGAGTCAGACTCCGGCTCAGAGTCTGATGACAACGGAATCAACTATCCAGAACTGGTTCAATTGACCCGAAGTCAGTACAAAATTATCAAGGGACTAATGAAGAAGAAGAAGGTGAACCAGAAGAAGGATGATCCAACCAAACCGTCTACCAACCAAAAAGTCAAGACTGAAGTCACCTGTTATGGGTGCAACAAGAGGGGCCACTATAAGTCGGAGTGTCCCAGCTTGAAGGACAATAAGAAGTATCGGAGGAAGAAAGTGCTAAAAGCTACGTGGGATGAATCCTCTTTAGAAGAAGAAGACAAAGTTCCACACGCCAACCTCCTCGCGCTGACTGCTTCGGAAAACCTCGACACCGAATCGGAGTCAGAAACGGAAGAGAACATCGGAACCGGAAGACTTTCAATTTCGGAAGACGGGTAAATAATGGTAAGAGGTTACCCCGAATCTCATCAATTGTATGATTTAATATGTTATTTATCTCATAAGTTGGCCAAAGCCAACGTTAGGGTTGAGTTCCTCCGACAGGAAGTCAAAATCCTAAAAAGGGAGTCAACTCTAGTCCCTTAACTGAACCCATTCAAGAAGGAACCTCCAGTCAAGCCCAAAAACTTGAGGAGGAGAATTCCTCCTTGAAAGATCAAGTTAATGAACTAAGAGTTGCTTTGGAACGATTTTCTTTGGGTTTCAAGAATCTTGACATGATTCTTGGAAAGCAAAAATCAGTTCTGAACCGATCATGATATAGATCGTACTACTCTACGGTGAACCCAAGTAGAACCCGAGTCCAAGCATAGGTCCCGAAATTATGCTTGACAAATCAAGCCAGACTAAACCAATATTGGATCCCCAAGGACAAGATTCACATCTTGCCTAATCTATACTGAGGCTTTAGTCTAGGGGGAGCCAATATAAAAACTATTTTTATAATTAGATAAATATTTTTTTCCTATTTAATTTTTTTTGTTTGATGCTTGTTTTTATTTTTTGTAAAATATCATGCTTAGAATTAGGATTGGTTAGATAAGGATCTGACTTAACTGAAACTTGCACAACCTAGTATTAGGATGGGCGAGATGATAGTAAGTTAGGGAAACTTGTCTAAAATGTCAGGTAGGGTAAGGCGTGCCCTATTTGGTCCTATTAGTTAGGTGGAACTAACCGAAGCTACCTTGCCAAATTCTCAATTAGTTAGACTAGGATTTCCCAATAAGTAATTTGAGAATAAAATTTCTTTAAAAGGCTTTGTCTAGGAAAGGGTTGATGATCCAATAAAGCTACGGCCAAAGAAGGTCTATGTGCCTCGCTAAGACCTGGAAGCCGATTATAGAAATTTTTTCAACTTATTAATTATTAAACCCAAATCTAACACAAGTTTCAATTAAATCATAGAGTTAACATAAAAGCAAGATAAAATTAATACATATCACAAAATAGATAATGAAACCTATTTTGTCACTTAGAATTGGGTGAGATGTCTAGGACCTAATAATATAGTCCAACTCAACCAACTCAATTAATCAAACTCTTAATATGCATTTAATCACATTCAATAAATTCCAAAATTAATTTAACTTAATATTTAAAAATTTAAATTTAACTTAATATTTTCAAAATTTAAATTTAGCTTAATATTTTCAAAATTTAATTTAATTTAATATTTTTAAAATTCAACTTAATTCAATATTTTCAAAATTTAAATTTAACTTAATATTTTCAAAATTCAATTTAACTTAATATTTCAAAATTCAACTTTTAACTTAATATTTTCAAAATTCAAATTCAACTTCATATTTTCAAATTCAAATTTAACTTAATATTTTCAAAATTCAAATTTAACTTAATATTTTCAAAATTCAATTTAACTTAATATTTTCAAAATTCAAATTTAACTTAATATTTTCAAAATTCAAATTTAACTTAATATTTTCAAAACTCAATTTAACTTTATATTTTCAAAATTCAAATTTAACTTTATATTTCAAAATTCAATTTAACTTAATATTTTCAAAATTCAACTTCATTCAATATTTTCAAAATTCGATTTAACTCAATTTTTCAAAAATTCAATTTAAAGGTTATCAAAATTCAAGCTTACGAAACTCAGTTAACAATCTTCAATTCAAATTAACCCTTAAAATCACTGGGGATTTGATTGAACAATTTATGCCTGGTCAACTTATGGTCAAACTGGGCGCCCAAGAGCTTCACGGGCACCCAACACTTTCCCCGCGTACGAGGCAGTCAAACCTACCATACCTGAGGAAACTGAGCTCAGGCGCCCAAGATAGACTCGGGTGCCTCATAATCTGCCACGAGCGCCTTAGAGCGCTCACAGGCGCCCGAGAAAGGCTATATAAGACCTTGCCCATGGCACCCATTCCACACTCAACTCAATCCACCTTCTCCCTTCTAAGAGATCTTCCAATCATCCCAAGTCCTCCCTCTTCTTCCTCTCCTACAATGCCTCCTCAGTACGTTTTTCAAAGTTTATTATCCTTTTTTTAACTTATTATTAATTATTTCAATTGTTGATCATTATTAACAAATGTCACCCTGAGACCGACCCCGGTACCGAACCTAGCCCTGACCTTGGTTTCCTACACTAGCTCTTTTCAATAAATTTGCTACCACTACATACAAACCTATAAAAACCTGCTATCTGAATAGGGGATTCTTTACCCAATCCTATCCTACAGCTATTGACATCATTACCTAACTACCAGTAGACCTGATATACTATTTGCAGTAGGCATTTGTGTCAGGTACCAAACTTGTGCTAAGGAGTCCCACTTAACTACAGTTAAAAGGATCCTTAGATATATTAAAGACACAATAAATGTAGGTATTTGGTATCCTAGGACATCAAACTTTAAATTGTCAGAATTTTTGGATTCAGATTATGCGGGGTGTAAATTAGATAGAAAAAGTACGAGTGGAAGCTGTTAGTTACTAGGACAAAGTATAGTTAGCTGGTGTAGTAGAAAACAACATTGTGTTGCCTTATCCACAACTGAAGCAGAATATGTTGCCCTAGGAGAGTGTGTAGCCCAACTTTTATGGATGGTGCATACCCTTAAGGACTTCAACCTGGATTACACCCAAACTAAGGTATTTGTTGACAATATAAGTTCAATCAATCATACCAAAAATTCTATCCACCATTCCAGAACTAAGCATATAGAAGTCAGACATCATTTTGTTAGGGATCACGTAGCTAGGGGCAAAATCGTACTTACACATGTAGACTCAAAATCTAACCTAGCCAATATTTTCACTATACCACTTCCTGAATCTGAGTTTAGTTTACTAAAAAGGCAATTAGGAATGTGCTTAGTAGAATAGGATTGTTTTCTTTAATTTCTCAAATTTTTTTCCATATTTTATTTTTTTAAAAAATAAAATATTTCATATTTTTAGAAAAAATATTTTTTAATTAAGTTTTGATTTTTAATTTTTTTTCTGACTTATATTTTTCTAAAAATTACCCCCCTTCAAAACTAGGGTTTTTCTATGCAATGGACATACCCTAGAATTGCATGCTCCTATACATCTACAAGCCAGCATTTCACAAGCACAGTAGGATACTTTGATTGATAACCTAGATTGGATTGAGATGCTTAGGTCTATGCCTTGATTCAAGATGCTTTAAGTCAGTGCATCAAGAGCAGTTGGGGCGATAAATATATTTGAACAGTAATCAAGTTAAGTATTCAAGCTTAGAAAGTCTAACTTGATCAGATTACTTAACTGGACTAACTCTAGTGAAAGCCGCTGTTACAAACTATTAGGAAGTAGCTAACTGGGTTAGACAGGGACCAAAAGAGAATAATTAGTTTTTTTTTTGAAAAGGTCTTTCATGCTTGGACTCACTAGGATGTTAACTCGGTTCACAATTTGCTACTTGGGTAAAACTTAGATCAATTCAATTACTTGCTGCAGTTTCCTTCGTCATTGTGTTTTCAAATAGGCTCTGATACAATCAAGTAGGCTCTGATATGTTAACTATCTTTTTCATGCCAATCATTTTCTTACATTTTTTGATATATGACAAAGGGGGAGAGAAGAAAAAAGTCAAGTTAAAATAAGCCAAGTAATTTTTTTCCAAGTCAAATAATTTTGTTAGGATTCTAATAATGTATCAAATTCTCAATTTGATACATACCGTGTGAACCCGTGAATATGTCAACCCACTTTGACATATTTATTGTTATTCAATTGATTGTTCCAGTTGAGTAGAATTTTATTTAATTTCATATCTGAAGGTAATTAATTAGAATTTAGTTCATGTATTTTGTTGAACTAAAGAATGAATTTGTTATTGAATCGTCAATTAATTAAGATTTATGATTTTAAGTTGTTAAGATTTCGATAAAATTTAAGTTATTAAGGATTAATTACGTTTTAACTTATTATGATTTAATTAGTTAAGAATTTATTAAAGTATAGATTATTAAGAATTAATTATACGTTAAATTATTAAGAATTAATTAATGTTTCAATAATTAAGAATTAATTAAAGTTTAAATTATTAAGAATTAATTAAAGTTTAAACTATTAAAAAATTAATTAAGGTTTAAATTATTAAAAAAATTAAATAAGGTTTAAAAATTAATTAAGGTTTAAATTTTTTTTAAAATTAATTAAGGTTTAAATTGTTAAAAAATTAATTAAGGTTTAAATTTTATTAAAAAAAGTAATTAAGGTTTAAATTATTAGGAATTAATTAATGTTGAAATTATTATGAATTAATAAATGTTGAAATTATTATGAATTAATTAATGTTGAAAGGATTAATTAACGTTTAGATTATTACAGATTAATTAATGTTAAAGTTATTACGAATTAATTAGAGTTAAGATTGTTAAGTATTAATTAGAGTTAAAATTAACTTATTAAAGTTGTTAAGAAATTTGTTTCTAGTTGCATAATTTTCATTAATTCAATAATTTTTGATTCATCTAGTATTTCTTTTGAATTTAAGTTTTCAATTTTGTTTAATACTTCTAATTTATTTGATTTCTTATGAGCCCTATTAAACATAACTTTAATTCTACTAAATTCATTTTCATCTTTATCTTCATTTTCAGAGTTATATTCAGAATTTAAAATTGCATCATTATCTTGGTAATAGGTTGAATAATTTTCATTACTGCTAATTAAGTTTGTAGTATTATATTCAAAAATGTAGTGAGTATTATTTTCAACATTATCTAGAGTATTATCTTCAATATTATCTAGAGTATTGTCTTCAATATTATTTAGAGATTATGTTCAGAAATGGATAGAACATTAATTTCAGAAATATTAGAGTTATCAACAATAATTTCATCATAATCCTTAGAATTATCAGAATTAATGATAATATTATTAATTAAGGTGTTATCATTTGAAATATTATTTTCAAAGATATTAAGATTATCAGCAATATTACTAGAGGTTAAGATCTTATCATCATCCTTAACATTATCAGAATTATTAGAATTTAAAATATTATTATCCTTAATATTATCAGAATTATTATGAACTTAGAAAATTTTAGCATTAATATTAAAGATTAAAGAATTAATATCTGATATTTTACTATTGTTTATATTTGGTAATTTGTCATGCAATACATTAAGTTGACTGTTCAAAAAATCTAATTTTTTGAAAAAATTTAAAGAGTTATCTAAATTATCAGAATCCTTGCATAACTGTGCAAGAATTTAAAAATTACTGCCAAAACTAATTTTTCGTACCTTCATTACCTTGGTTACATTTTTCGGCGTTGTGGATTGAACATTTTTCTAGTCTGGGCACTGGTTCTTGTAATGTCCTGGCTTTTGGCATCTGAAGCAACGAATGTGGCTTTTGTCCCTTCGGACTCCTGGCGTTGGTACCTCCTTTGTCGCCGGTGGTGAAGAACGAATCTTATGAGTAGGACACTGATTTTTGTAGTGCCCTTTCTCCCTACACTTAAAACATATTATATGAAACTTAAAATTTGACTTAATTTAAAAAATACCTAGTTATGATTGGGACCAAGGTCCAGTGGGATGGGCTCCTAGTTGCCCCTAGGTTTAGATAACCTAGTAAAAGCAAGAATCAGAAGAGAAAAAGAAAAGTATAAAAGAACTATTTTATTTTCAGTTGGCATTGTACCGGACTTCGGTCCAGGGATGGGCTCGAAGTTGCCCCTAGGTTCAGATAACCTAGTATGGGATGGGCTCCTAGTTGCCCCTAGGTTTAGATAACCTAGTAGAACCCTAATGGATTCGGGACTTGCTACCTTGGGTTTATTAGGGATGCGCGCACAGTTGGTACATTGCCGGGCCAACAGCAGTTGATTATTACTTTCACCTACTATATGTATTTAGTTTTCAGAAATTCATATTAGCACGTGGTGAATTTAATAATTAGTTTTATGTTAGTTAGTTTCAGTTCCAGTTCAGATATGTATGTCATGCTATAGCTTACTTTTCAGTTTTAGTTCAATATGTGCCATGTCTCAGTTATATGCCATGACATTCTATGATATGTATTTTAGCATGAGCCTAGTATGATTACTTATGGATATGAGCATGTATGTGCATAGCATGTTTTCCAAAAGCATAATTCGAGTTTTCATAGTTTTGTGAGGCTAGATGGTACTTACTAAGCTTTATGCTTATTAGTTTGCATTTTCTTATACTGCAGATACAGGTAAAGGAAAGCAATAGTAGCGGAGGCGACGGGCTTGATGCAACGTGTGTGTGATGGTGGAGTTGGAATAAAAGTCTTCGGAACTTGCAAAGCATAGAAATAATCCTTCTTTATGTTTCTTTAGTTATTCCGCAATATATTATGTGAACCATGTATGAACTTAATTAGACTTGTATTCGTGGTGCCTAGTATGCTTGAAGTAGTTTACTTACCTGACTTAATGTTGGTTTTGTGAATGCTTGAATGTCATGAGTCATTTACTTGTGATAGAATAATTTAGACCCATGTTTACGCTTTAGGAGTAAGAAGTTGATACTTTTGATTTACATGCTAATTACTTAAGATATGCTTGTTCTGAGATTAGTGCACCACATGGAATGACATGTGGTAGCTAAGGATGCCTTTAGATAGGAATACTGAATAGTTTCAATAAGAAGTTGATACGAACTTGGCACATTCATGTTATGCTTCTACATGTCGTTTTTGTGATTTCTATGTTGCTATACATGCTAGAAACCCTCCAAAAATGTGTAATAAATGCCCTAGAATGATTGTGGAACTTTATTTATGTCATTCTGCTTGATAGATATGATTTTGGTACATTGTGGCTCAAGATTGATACATTCTAGAAATCTGAAAACTGAAATTTTAGAACTACCAGTCAACTGGGAAAATACCAGTCGACTGGTATCGGGCACAGAAACATTCTGTGGCCCGACCAGTCGACTGGCATATAGTAGTCGACTGGTACTATGTAAAACAAAACTGGTGTAGACTAGCTGGTTAGTGCTTTAGCCATGCAATGCAGAGGTTGGGGGATCGAATCCTGCCAAGATAATAAAATAAAAGTTTTGCTTTATTTTGTGCTAGTTAGTACTTTCAACATGTTTATGAATTGTTAGTTCAGTAAATAGCAAAATAAGAATTTTTAAAATTCTCCCACTTGGGTTTAGCATCTAGAAAAGCATTATTAGAAATCAGTAATTAGTCAGCCAGTCAGTTAGCAGTAGCGATCCGCCTTAAAGCTTAGGACCAGAAGGCGGGTCGTTACAGAGTGGTATCAGAGCAAGTTCCATCTTTCCTCCCCACACACATCAGCATCAGACCTGCAGCTTCCAAGTAAGAGTATCTCTCACATTACCATATTTTCTTACTTTCAGATTTATAGTATTTTCACCTTATTCATGCTATCTGTGTTCTAGTCAGTTCTTGTTTACAGTTAACGGAAGCATGTTTAATACTTTAGTTTATATTTGATAGCATGTTTTTAGAATTAGAATATGAACTGTATGTCCTCTGTTATTTAGATAATGGCTAGAGGACGCCCAACTAGAAGGGCACCAGCTACTAAGCCTCAATAGGAGGCAACTGACATAGTGACTCCACCTAATCTCGTGGAGATAGTGGCTCAGCTCCAGACAGATAGCTGAGCAGCAGCAGGAGATAGCCACTTTAAGGGCTAATCAGCAGACCACACCTACTGCTACGCCAGGACCAAATGTGGAAACCCCAATAGTGACAGAGGTTCCACCTAGAGCACCAATCCCACCAATAGCACCAGAAGCCCCAGTAGTAGGGACTAGAAGAGAAGCATATCTGGTTCAAGGGCAGAAACTCAAACCAGAGAACTTTTCAGGCACTAGTGAACCGTGGGATGCACAAGCCTGGTTCAAAACCCTGGAGAGTACCATGGAGTTTCTAGACTGGCCAGAACATGAGAAAGTAAAGTGCGCCTCCTTCTGCCTAGCAGGAGATGCTAGAATGTGGTGGGAAAGGATGAAGGCCAAGCGAGACATAAATCAGATGACGTGGGCCAACTTCGAAGCTGAGGTCTTCGAAGAATTCTTTCATATGCGGGTTACTAACCGGCATTATGATGAATTCACTGAATTTCGTCAAGGTAACCTATCAGTAGAGGAAGCCGTGAAGAGATTCAACAGATTGGCTCGCCTGTGCCCTGACTGGTCAGCACTAAATGAGAGCGAGTCAGGCTAATGCTCAAGATGCTAAGGCCAGAAATAGCATTGAATCTGGCCGGCGACGTCCATAGGCCGCAAACTTCAGAAGAACTAGTTAGCAGTGCTCTGATAACCGAGCACTACCTGAACAGTATGCAACAGCAGAAGTCAGTCATGATAGAAAGTAAAGGCCAAGGCAGTTCAGGAACTTAGAAACCCCAAGGCATTCGCAGAGAAGTTAACTATACCTCCAGATGTACTCAGTGACCAATTCTTAACCACCCTACCTTCAAGAGAGATTATGGCATCCACGCACTGGCTTCGTGCAGTGCCAGTCAGTATAGCAGGCAGAGAACTTTATGGTGATCTGATCGTGCTGGATATGACTGATTATGTTGTTATTTTTGGAATGGACTTTCTAATCAAGTACGGTGTCTCCATAGAATGCCGTAAAAGGAAAGTCATATTCCAACCTGATGTAGGAGTGCAGTTTGAATACATCGGAGAACCCAAGAGAAAAGCCAAGAAATTTCTCTCAGCTCTAAAAGCACAGAAACTGCTGGATTCAGGATGTACCAAATTTCTAGCACATGTAGTCAATACCGAACGAGAGAAGGACCAAAAGCTAGAAGGGGTCCCAGTGGTATGTGACTACCCAGCAGTCTTCCCTGACGAGTTACCAGGCTTAGCGCCAGACAGGGAGATAGAGTTTGAGATAGATCTCATTCCAGGTACCAATCCCATTTCAAAAGCACCATACCGTATGGCTCCAGCAGAATTAAGAGAACTTCAGGAGCAACTACAGGAGCTGCTCGACAAGGGCTTCATACACCCTAGTCATTCACCATGGGGAGCTCCCGTATTGTTCTTGAAGAAGAAAGACGGGTCCATGCGCTTGTGTATAGATTAACGGGCATTGAATCAAGTCACCATCAAGAACAAGCATCCCTTGCCAAGAATTGACGACTTGTTCGATCAGCTAAAGGGAGAAGCAGTGTTCCCAAAAATAGACTTGAGATCGGGATATCACCAGGTGAAAGTTAAGGAAGGTGACATCCCCAAGATAGCTTTCAGAACAAGATACAGACACTATGAGTTTGTAGTTATGCCTTTTGGCGTAACGAACGCTCCAGCGACTTTCATAGACCTCATGAACAGAGTGTTCCGAGAATATTTAGATAAGTTTGTTATCGTCTTCATCAATGATATTCTGATATATTCCAGGACTCAGAAGGAACATGCAGAACACCTGAAAACAGTATTAGAAATTCTTCAGCGGAGCCAACTCTATGCGAAATTCTCCAAGTGTGAGTTTTGGCTCGAGCAGGTGTCTTTTCTGGGTCACATCATCTCCAAGGATGGTGTGATGGCAGACCCCAGCAAGATAGAAGCAGTAAGTAACTGGGTTAGTCCGAAGAATGCCAGTGAGATCAGAAGTTTTCTGGGTCTAGCCGGTTACTACAGGAAGTTTGTAGAGGATTTCTCCAGAATAGCCTCCCCACTGACAGCTCTACCAGAAAGAAAAGAAGGTTTCAGTGGACAGAGGATTGCGAGAACAGTTTTACAGAATTAAAGAGAAGATTGACTAGTGCTCCCATTTGACTCTTCCAGAGACCACTGACAGCTTTGACATATATAGTGATGCTTCTAAATTAGGACTTGGAGCAGTACTGATGCAGAATGGCAAGGTTATCACCTATGCCTCTAGACAACTCAAGGATTATGAAAAGAACTACCCTACTCATGACCTTGAGCTAGCTGCAGTAGTGTTCGCTCTCAAGATCTGGAGGCATTACCTATACGAAGCTCAATGTAGGATTTTTCACAGATCATCAGAGTCTGAAGTATTTTTTTACTCAGAAGGATCTGAACATGAGGCAACGCAGATGGCTTGAGCTAGTCAAGGATTATGACATTGACATCCTCTACCATCCAGGTAAAGCTAATAAGGTGGCAGATGCTGATAAGCACCTTGGAATGGATCGCCTTGAAATTCAGATGTAGGGAAGGATATTGACGCCACACTCAAGAAAGATGAGAGGGTGAGTGATAAGTCATGGGGGTTTCGATCGCCACAAGTTGCCTTGATAAGATCACGATTAGTTCTTGGCCTAAGAATCAAAGGAAGCTCTCACAATAGAGAAAACTCTGATTTCATTCAAACTTCACATGCCTTGGTCATACAAGAGTTCTCCTATATATAGACTTAGTGGAGGTTGAAACATTAACCTCTACCACATTTCCCACTAAGCACTAATTATGCACCATTATCATGCATGCATGCATGCATGATGTTTATTTCCCACAATTCCCTAATACTAGCTTAGGAACTCCCAAAAGCATTAAAAACCCACCAAAAGACATCAAAAAATAACTTCAGAAAATTCCCCCAAAAATACCCACGAAAATTGGACACTTGTAGCCCTTGAATGCATCTTGGATCATGTGGTTTTGGGCCTTCAAGTTTTGTCTTCATGTGGGCTCAATTTCACTTTCAATTTGAAGGAATGTGATCCATTTAGTTGTTGCCTCCATTGTGCATTGATCCTTCTTCTCCTTGAGCTCCATTATTAAGCCTTCCAAAGCTTGCTTCATTCTCTTAGTCTTGGATCTTGTCATGGGTCCTCCAATTCCTTTCAATGCCTCTTCCTCTATGGCTTTGTCTTGTAAGCTTGTATCCCCTCCTTGGTCCACATCATTCCCTCCTTCTTTAGGTGAATTCATCCTCGAATTTAGATCTTCATCACCTACATCAAATGGACGCAAATCAGCCACATTAAATGTTGCACTAACACCATACTCACCGGGCAAGTCAATTTTGTAAGCATTGTCATTAATTCTTTCCAACACTTGGAATGGTCCATCTCCTCTTGGTTGAAGCTTTGATTTCCTTTGGGCAGGAAACCTTTCCTTTCTCATATGAACCCACACCCAATCACCGGGTTCAAGGACAACTCTTTTTCTCCCTTTATTGGCTCTCTTCGCATATTGCTCCATTTTCTTCTCAATTTGAGCTTTAACTTGCTCATGAAGCTTTTTCACATATTCTGCCTTTGCTTGACCATCCTTGTGAACTAAAGAAGAAGTGTTAGGTAAAGGAAGCAAATCAAGAGGTGTTAGCGGATTGAACCCATAAACAATCTCAAAAGGGGAAAATTGAGTAGTAGAATGGACAGCCCTATTATAAGCAAATTCAACATGAGGTAAACATTCTTCCCAAGACTTAATGTTCTTCTTAATAATTGCTCTAAGAAGAGTAGAAAGAGTCCTATTTACCACCTCAGTTTGGCCGTCAGTTTGAGGGTGACATGTAGTGGAGAAAAGAAGCTTTGTTCCTAGTTTGTTCCATAAGGTCCTCCAAAAATGACTTAAGAATTTGGTGTCACGATCTGAAACAATGCTCCTAGGCATGCCATGAAGTCTTACAACCTCTTTGAAAAACAAATCTGCCACATGAGTTGCATCATCCACTTTGTGGCAAGGTATGAAGTGTGCCATCTTAGAAAATCTATCAACTACCACAAAAATGGAGTCCTTACCTTTTTGAGTGCATGGTAGCCCTACAACAAAATCCATAGACAAGTCAATCCAAGGGAAATCAGGAATAGGCAAAGGAGTGTAAAGTCCATGTGGTGATACCTTAGATTTTGCTTTTCTGCACACAATGCACTTTTCACAAAATTTTTGCACATCATGCCTTAAGTGTGGCCAATGAAAATGTTTATGCAACATTTCTAAGGTCTTTTGAACCCCAAAGTGTCCCATTAGACCCCCCTCATGTGCTTCCCTAACTAGCAATTCACGCATGGATCCTCTAGGCACACAAAGTCTATTGTTCTTAAACAAGTAATTATCATGCCTAACAAACCCATTTTGTGATTTCTTTTCACACGCAGCATATAATTCAGAGAAGTCACTATCATGTTCATACAACTCTTTGATATGTTCAAAGCCAAGTAATTTAGTTTCAAGTGTAACAAGCAAATTATACCTTCGTGAAAGTGCATCTGCTACAACATTTACCTTTCCTTGCTTATGCTTAATCACATACTGAAATTGTTCAAGAAATTCAACCCATTTGGCATGCCTTTTGTTGAGCTTCCCCTGCCCTTTCAAATACTTCAAAGATTCATGATCACTATGAATAACAAATTCTTTAGGCAAAAGATAGTGCTGCCATGTTTGCAAAGCTCTAACAAGTGCATACAATTCTATATCATAAGTGGAATAGTTGAGAGTGGCGCCACCTATCTTCTCACTAAAATATGCAATGGGATGTCCATTTTGAAGTAAAACAGCCCCAATACCCACATGAGATGTATCACATTCAATTTCAAATGATTTGGAAAAATCAGGCAAAGCAAGAATGGGTGCATGTGTGAGTTTGTCCTTAAGTGCTTGAAATGCATTTTCTTGATTCTCTCCCCACTTAAAACTCATATTTTTCTTGACAATTTCATTTAGGGGTGCTACCAGTGTGCTAAAATCCTTCACAAACCTTCTATAGAAACTTGCCAACCCATGGAAGCTCCTAACCTCACTCACAGTTTTGGGGGTTGGCCAATCTCTAATGGCCTTAACCTTCTCTTCATCAACCTGCACTCCTTTAGAACTTATGACAAATCCAAGAAAAACCACATGATCAGTGCAAAAAGAACACTTTTCTAAGTTAGCATACAGTCTCTCCTTTCTAAGGACATGCAAGACAGATTTGAGATGTGCTACATGCTCAACCAAACTCTTGGAATATACCAAAATATCATCAAAGTATACTACCACAAATTTTCCTAGGAATTCTCGTAAAACATGGTTCATAAGCCTTATAAAAGTGCTTGGCGCATTAGTTAACCCAAAAGGCATTACCAACCATTCATACAATCCATATTTAGTTTTGAAAGCAGTTTTCCATTCATCCCCTTCCCTTATCCTAATTTGATGGTACCCACTTTTCAAATCAATCTTAGTAAAGAAGCAAGCACCATGCAATTCATCAAGTAAATCATCAAGTCTAGGGATAGGATGTCGATACCGAATTGTGATGTTGTTGATAGCTCTACAGTCCGTGCACATCCTCCATGATCCATCCTTTTTAGGTACCAAAATTACTGGTACAGCACAAGGACTTAAGCTCTCTCTCACCCATCCTTTTTGTAATAACTCCTCCACTTGATTCTGTATCTCCTTTGTTTCTTGAGGGTTGCTCCTATAGGCAGGCCTATTGGGAAGAGAAGCACCAGGAATAAGGTCCATTTGGTGTTCTATTCCCCTCATTGGTGGCAAACCGTGAGGTACTTCCTGGGGAAACACATCCTCAAAGTCCTGCAAAATAGCAACAACATCACTGGGCAAGGAGTTAGTATTAGTTTCCAAGCAAGTTTCCTTGCACAAAAGAAGAAATATAGGTTGCCTTGTCAAATAAGCTCTCTTCACCTCACTTCCTCTTGCAAACAAATTTTCTATTCTTCTCTCTTTCTTTTCCTCGTTCTCTCTTTTCTTTTCCTCATTCTCTCTTTTCTTTTCTTTCCTCATTCTCTCTTTCTTTTCCTCATTCTCTCTTTTCTTTTCCTCATTCTCTCCTTTCTTTTTCTTAAGCTCTCGCTCTTCTTTTTCTCTTTTCTCTCGCATTTTTTTTTGATCCGCACAAACCTCCCTAGGTGATAATGGTACAAGTGTGACTTTGTGGGAATTGTGAAGAAATGAGAACTTGTTGGAGAATCCATCATGGTGAGCTCGCCTATCAAACTGCCAAGGTCTTCCAAGAAGAATGTGGCTTGCCTCCATAGGTACAATATCACATAGAACTTGATCTTCATATTTTCCAATGGAGAAATTAATCAGCACTTGTTGATTCACCACCAATTCACCACTATTACTTAGCCATTGGAGTTTATATGGTCTTGCATGCGGTGTAGTCTTGAGGTTGAGTTTGGTAACCAACCTAGTGCTTGCCACATTGGTGCAACTTCCACCATCAATGATCATAGAGCATGTTTTACCTTGAATAAGGCAACGAGTATGAAAAATATTCTCTCTTTGGTCCTCCTCATGCTCCTTGGCTTGACTTCCTAATAACCTTCTAACCACCAAGAGATCGCCATCTTGCGCATAGGCTGCTCCATCATGTTCCTCATCGCTTGAAGAAGAAGAATGAGAAGAAGTTTCTTCACTAGAGATGCTCCCATTATCCCTAACCACCATAGTCTTCTTATTCGGGCATTCGGATGCGATATGTCCTTTTCCCAAACACTTGAAGCACTTGATATCCCTGCTCTTAGAAGTAGAAGAAGTAGTAGTAGGAAATGGCTTCTTAGCGCTTGTTACCTCCTTTGAATTAGAAGAGGAACCCTCCTTCTTTGGCTTGTCCTTCCAATTTGAAGAGTAGTTTGAAGAAGATGGTCTTTTTATAACGCCCTTTCTCTTTAATTGTTGCTCCACTTTCATTGCTTGATGAACTAAGTCTTCAAGCTCCACATAATGTTGTAGCTCTACAATGTCTCCAATATCTCGGTTTAGGCCATGGAGAAATCGAGCCATAGTTGCTTCTCTTTCCTCCTCAATATTGGCCCTAATCAAAGCCACCTCCATCTCCTTGTAATACTCATCCACACTCCTATTCCCTTGGATGAGTCTTTGCAATTTGTTGTGCAACTCCCTATGGTAGTGGGAAGGCACAAATCTCCTTCTCATCAAAGTCTTCATTTCACCCCAAGTGTTGATAGGGTGCTCTCCATACCTTCTTCTCTCCTTTTGCATTTGATCCCACCAAATTAAAGCATAATCGGTGAACTCAAGGGCAGCCACCTTCACTTTCTTTGCATCAGGGTAATTGTGGCATGAGAAGATTTGCTGTATTTTCATTTCCCACTCAAAATATGTGTCGGGGTCATTCCTCCCTTGGAAGGAAGGTACCTTGACTTTCACCCCTCTTAGATCGTCTTCATGTTGATGGTTTCTACCTCCTCTTTCGTGTCTTCGTCCCCCTTCACGCCTCCTTCTTTCTCTTGGAGAACTATAGAATAGGTCACTTCCCGGATGAGATTCTTCATGATTAGAATTTCCCCCATGGTTGGAAACTCTTCCTCGTTCAAGTCGGTCCATCCTTTCATGTAAGCCTTCAAGTTGTCTTTGAAGCATTCTCTCAAAGTGTTGAGTAAGCGCCTCCATTTGAAGCCTATTAGGATCTTGCCTAGGGGAGTTTTCCCCACTCATGCTTGCAACAAAAAAAAGATGACAAGGAAAATTGCACAAGAAATGTTAGAAAGACCTCACCACTCGCCTCACGTGGTTGCACTCAAATTTATCCACTCAGCTTCCTTTATAAGCCCTTAAGAAAAGAACCTTATCAACGATTTTCTCAAGACAACAAGTAGACAATCAAGTGAGCAAGAAACCAACAAGAGAATATGAGTAGAACAAGAGAAATAAACGGTTAGAACAAGAAATTCAGCAACGGTCAAGAGCAATGAGAGAAATATTGGGTCCTTTCAATTCGCCGATCTTCCTTCTTTTTTTTTTTCGAATTTCCTTTTTGTCCCTTTTTTTTTTCTTCAGTCAAAAAAAAACACAATGACTCAAGTAACACCTTTTTTTTTTTCAACTCTTTTTTTTTTTTGTTTTGAGTTTAGGACCCAAATAGAGAAGCGATAAATAGAGTTGGAGAATGAAAACACCAATGGAATACTATGGATGAGAGATTAACAAAGATGAACAAGAACACAAATGAAGAAGAACAAAACACAAACCTGAAAATCAAGGAGCCGAGGCTCTGATACCAAATGATAAGCACCTTGGAATGGATCGCCTTGAAATTCAGATGTAGGGATGGATATTGACGCCACACTCAAGAAAGATGAGAGGGTGAGTGATAAGTCATGGGGGTTTCGATCGCCACAAGTTGCCTTGATAAGATCACGATTAGTTCTTGGCCTAAGAACCAAAGGAAGCTCTCACAATAGAGAAAACTCTGATTTCATTCAAACTTAACATGCCTTGGTCATACAAGAGTTCTCCTATATATAGACTTAGTGGAGGTTGAAACATTAACCTCTACCACATTTCCCACTAAGCACTAATTATGCACCATTATCATGCATGCATGCATGCATGATGTTTATTTCCCACAATTCCCTAATACTAGCTTAGGAACTCCCAAAAGCATTAAAAACCCACCAAAAGACATCAAAAAATAACTTCAGAAAATTCCCCCAAAAATACCCATGAAAATTGGACACTTGTAGCCCTTGAATGCATCTTGGATCATGTGGTTTTGGGCCTTCAAGTTTTGTCTTCATGTGGGCTCAATTTCACTTTCAATTTGAAGGAATGTGATCCATTTAGTTGTTGCCTCCATTGTGCATTGATCCTTCTTCTCCTTGAGCTCCATTATTAAGCCTTCCAAAGCTTGCTTCATTCTCTTAGTCTTGGATCTTGTCATGGGTCCTCCAATTCCTTTCAATGCCTCTTCCTCTATGGCTTTGTCTTGTAAGCTTGTATCCCCTCCTTGGTCCACATCAGATGCGCTTAGCAGGAAATCTAGTGTCACCCTACTAGCTTTGTCTACGATGTCATAGCCTCTTTGGAAGGAAATATCTGGGTTCGGACTAGAAATTATAGTTGGGCAGCTCTCCACTTTGACATTAGTGTCAACCATGCTTGAAGACATCCAGACAGCACAGGATCAGGATCGTGACCTTCAAAAGATCAAGCAGGGGATAGCAGAATCAGAAAATGGGGAGTTTCGCCTATCAGATAGTGGGACCCTGTACTGCGGTGACCGCTTATGTGTTCCGAACCAAGAAGAGCTCCGAAGGAAGATCCTAGAGGAAGCACATGGATCTCCTTATGCGATGCATCCTGGTTCCGCCAAAATGTACCAAGACCTCAAGGGACGTTTTTGGTGGCCTGGGATGAAGAGAGACATCGCTAGATATGTCAGTACCTATCTGACATGCCAAAGGGTCAAGGCAGAACATCAGAGACCAGGAGGAGTTCTGCAGCCTATCCAGATTTCCAGAATGGAAATGGGAAGATATTTCCATGGATTTTATAGTGGGACTACCCAGAACAACGAATGGATATGATGCGATCTGGGTAATAGTTGACAGATTGACTAAGTCTGCCCACTTTCTATCTATCAGGATCTCCTATTCCATGGAACAGTTAGCTCAGTTATACCTCAAGGAGATCGTCAGACTACATGGAGTCCTTAGAACTATCATTTTAGATAGGGACAGTAGGTTCACTTCGCACTTCTGGGAGTGCGTACAGACAGCACTAGGCACCAAACTGAAGTTCAGCACAACTTTTCATCCTTAGACAGATGGTCAGACAGAGAGAGTTAATCAAGTACTAGAAAATATGCTCAGAGCTTGTGCTCTAGATTTCAAGGGCAGTTGGTGCAGATACCTGTGCTTAGCAGAGTTCGCCTACAACAATAGTTATCAGGCCACTATTGGCATGGCACCCTATGAGGCTTTATATGGGCGGAGGTGTAGATCTCCTATCTGCTGGTACGAGGGTGGTGAGAGGCAAGAGTTAGGCCTACAGACAGATCTTATAGATGATACCACCATAGCCATACAGCAGATCCGCCAGAGAATAGAAACAGCTCAAAGCCGCCAGAAGAGTTATGCTGATACACGGCGCAGACCATTAGAGTTTGAAGTTGGGGATTCAGTGTTCCTCAGAGTGGCTCCCATGAAGGGAGTAATGCGTTTTGGGAAAAAGGGCAAGCTAAGTCCCAGATATGTAGAACCATACCCCATCACTAGAAGAGTTGGCAAAGTAGCTTATGAGCTAGAGCTACCTCAGGAGATGTCAACTATCCACAACGTATTTCATGTCTCCATGCTGAAGAAGCATATCCCAGATGCCACCCAGGTGATAGAGCCATAGACGGTACAAGTTCACGAAGATCTCAGTTATGATAGTCGGACTATTCAGATAATAGACCGAACAGTTAAGAAATTGCGAAACAAGGAGGTACCATTAGTGAAAGTCATATGGCAAAATCACAAAGTAGAAGAGGCAACATGGGAATCAGAGGACAGCATGAGGCAGAAATACCCAGAGTTGTTGTAAGTTTGAGGATGAACTTTTTATAAGGTATGGGGGATTGTAACGCCCGAAAATTCTCAAAACTAATTTTAGAAATATCCTAGAATTTATTCCGAATTTATGGATATTTTTATAGAATTTTTCCATGGACAAATAAGGCAAAAAGGAATAAATATAAAATGTGCAGTAAAAAGAAATAAGGGGATTTGAACCCTAAACCTTTCAAGTGAAAGGAGAATGGGCGGACCAACTGAGATGGTTTGCTTTTGTTAAAATAGATTAAGGGAAACAATAGATAAGCTGGAATTAGTTAAATTCGCCCCCCATAAGTATAAAAGAGGGAGTTACAAGTTTTAGGTTAATTTTCTCCCAACCCAGCGACGCCGACGCCCTCCCTCACGCACGCGACCTCTCCTCTCACCCTCTATCCCGCCCAAGACAAAGGAGAAGCCAAGGGAAGGTCTCAAGAGGCCCTATTCTCTACGAGAATTCTCGTAGACGCGAGGAGAACGCCAAGGACCAAGAAGAACGTCGAAATTCGACGTTCCCTCGGGAATTTTAGATTTTATTCGTAAGGAAAACCTAGCGCAGGATGTAAGTACCCCTCACCTACAGTATAAGTAGTTTCGGTTGACGTTTCATATGCTTTAGTTCCTTATATGTATGTCCTACGGTTAGATATCGTGGATTATGAACAAGCACGTTGTATTAACCCTTCGGATTGTTTTAGAGTTTGAAGGTATCCCTGGATGGGCTTGAGTGCACTTACCCTTCAGTTTCGGGTTAAGGAGCACGTTCGAGTGCCCAGGGAGCGACTTTAAAAGAAAAGAAAGGGTTAAGTCACAAGATGTTTGTTAAATTGTTAGTCAGTTAATGCTATAGAAAGCATTAAAGAATAGAAATTCTTGCTTCAGTTATGATTGGGACCAAGGTCCAGTGGGATGGGCTCCTAGTTGCCCCTAGGTTTAGATAACCTAGTAAAAGCAAGAATCAGAAGAGAAAAAGAAAAGTATAAAAGAACTATTTTATTTTCAGTTGGCATTGTACCGGACTTCGGTCCAGGGATGGGCTCGAAGTTGCCCCTAGGTTCAGATAACCTAGTATGGGATGGGCTGCTAGTTGCCCCTAGGTTTAGATAACCTAGTAGAACCCTAATGGATTCGGGACTTGCTACCTCGGGTTTATTAGGGATGCGCGCACAGTTGGTACATTGCCGGACCCATAGCAGTTGATTATTACTTTCACCTACTATATGTATTTAGTTTTCAGAAATTCATATTAGCACGTGGTGAATTTAATAATTAGTTTTATGTTAGTTAGTTTCAGTTCCAGTTCAGATATGTGTGCCATGCTATAGCTTACTTTTCAGTTTTAGTTCAATATGTGCCATGTCTCAGTTATATGCCATGACATTCTATGATATGTATTTTAGCATGAGCCTAGTATGATTACTTATGGATATGAGCATGTATGTGCATAGCATATTTTCCAAAAGCATAATTCGAGTTTTCATAGTTTTGTGAGGCTAGATGGTACTTACTAAGCTTTATGCTTATTAGTTTGCATTTCCTTATACTGCAGATACAGGTAAAGGAATGCAATAGTAGCGGAGGCGGCGGGCTTGATGCAAAGTGTGTGTGATGGTGGAGTTGGAATAAAAGTCTTCGGAACTTGCAAAGCATAGAAATAATCCTTCTTTATGTTTCTTTAGTTGTTCCGCAATATATTATGTGAACCATGTATGAACTTAATTAGACTTGTATCGTGGTGCCTAGTATGCTTGAAGTAGTTTACTTACCTGACTTAATGTTGGTTTTGTGAATGCTTGAATGTCATGAGTCATTTACTTGTGATAGAATAATTTAGACCCATGTTTACGCTTTAGGAGTAAGAAGTTGATACTTTTGATTTACATGCTAATTACTTAAGATATGCTTGTTCTGAGATTAGTGCATCACATGGAATGACATGTGGTAGCTAAGGATGCCTTTAGATAGGAATACTGAATAGTTTCAATAAGAAGTTGATACGAACTTGGCACATTCATGTTATGCTTCTACATTTCGTTTTTGTGATTTCTAAGTTGCTATACATGCTAGAAACCCTCCAAAAATGTGTAATAAATGCCCTAGAATGATTGTGGAACTTTATTTATGTCATTCTGCTGGATAGATATGATTTTGGTACATTGTGGCTCAAGTTTGATACATTCTAGAAATTTGAAAACTGAAATTTCAGAACTACCAGTCAACTGGGAAAATACCAGTCGACTGGTATCGGGCACAGAAACATTCTGTGGCCCGACCAGTCGACTGGCATATAGCAGTCGACTGGTACTGTGTAAAACAAAACTGGTGTAGAGCAGCTGGTTAGTTCTTTAGCCATGCAATGCAGAGGTTGGGGGATCGAATCCTGCCAAGATAATAAAATAAAAGTTTTGCTTTATTTTGGGCTAGTTAGTACTTTCAACATGTTTATGAATTGTTAGTTCAGTAAATAGCAAAATAAAAATTTTTAAAATTCTCCCACTTGGGTTTAGCATCTAGAAAAGCATTATCAGAAATCAGTAATTAGTCAGCCAGTCAGTTAGCAGTAGCGATCCGCCTTAAAGCTTAGGACCAGAAGGCGGGGGTCGTTACAATGAGATACTTCTGTATATGTTTTCATGTGAAATTCACACTTTTTGTCGTATGATGCATATACATTGTTGCCATGATACATTTATGGTATAGGCCTTCATATGCAATTCAAAAATTGTCCTTTGATTATTTTGGGTTTGAAGAGAGACCCTTGGTTTAAGGGGGAGGTATGTTTAAACTTAATAACCATACCCTTTTTGATGTTTGACAAAGGGGGAGAGAATGGTTGATTAAGTTTAGGGTTATTGTAGGGGGAGGATTTTGATTCCCTTACGATAATTGAACTGCCTTCAATTGATCATTAATGCCTAAACTTAAATCGTGTTGTCAAACAACAAAAAGAGGGAGATTGTTGATGCAGTCTGACCCTGAATGTTGTTTTGGTGTTTGATACCGATTTAAGTTTGATTCAAGTTTGGTTGAATTTAGATTAAGTCCAGGTGGATCGGGAGATAGCACGCTGTCATGTGAAAAGTCCTAACTTGGAGGGTTAGGTGTGGAAAAATCCTAGCTTGGAGGGCTAGGTGTGAAAAGTCCTAACTTGGAGGGTTAGGTGTGGAAATGTCCTGGTGAGTGAAGCTAGGTGATGGAAATCCCGGTGAGTGAAGCCGGGTCCTGGTGAGTGAAGCCAGGTGATGGAAATCCCGGAGAGTGAAGCCGGGTCCTGGTGAGTGAAGCTAGGTGATGGAAATCCTGGTGAGTGATGCCGGGTCTTGGTAAGTGAAGCCAGGTGATGGAAATCTCGGTGAGTGAAGCTGGGTCCTGGTGAGTGAAGCCAGGTAATGGAAATCCTAGTGAGTGAAGCTAGGCTGAAATCCCGGTGAGTGAAGCCGGGTCCCGGTGAGTGAAGCCGGGTGACCGAAATCCTGGTGAGTGAAGCCAAGTCCTAGTGAGTGAAGCCAAGTCCTAGTCCTGGTGAGTGAAACTGGGCACGGAATCTTGGTCCGGGGGACTAAGAACGAGTCAGGAAGGGCTGGAGGCTTGTTCTCGTGACTTGGGTTGGATTTAGGCTTGCCTGGATCGGTCTGGTGACCGATCAGGGGAGTTGGCACGGTATTCCCTCGTGGATCGATCTGGTGACCGATCCAGCGATGACTGATCAGTCTGGTGACCGATCAGGGAGCACTCAGTGAGGTTGGAAACCTACTGCTCTGCTCCTGATCGGTCTAGTGACCGATCAGGGAGCATGTAGTTTACTCACTGCTCTGCTCCTGATCGGTCTGGTGACTGATCAGGGAGCATACAGTGGGTTTTGGGAACCTTACTGATCTGCTCCTGATCGGTCTGGTGACCGATCAGGTATACTATTTAGATCGGTCTAGAGAACGATCATTTGTCGGAAGGTTCTTACTATAACCGATCAGGATGACTCCTGATTGGTCTGGAAGCAGCCTGATCGGTCTGGTGACCGATCAGGCCGGAGCCTGATTGGTCTGGTGACCGATTAGGCTCGAGCCTGATTGGTCTGGGGACCAATCAGAAGTGTGCAGAAGACTGCTGGATCGGTCTGGTGACCTATCAGGGTCCTCCCTGATCGCTCTGGGGACCGATCAGGAGCAGAATTTTAATTTAAATATGCTGTCAGAAGCTCTGATCGCGTCTGTTTTCACTGCCGATTCTCTGCTACTTGCTGATTTCATTTGATATCGATTTGCTAAGCCTCTGTCGGAGTGTGCAGGTGATAGCAGGTGATTCAAACACTTAAGGTGGGTCAATGGGAGGCTTTCCTTGGAGCAGGTTTGTTTGTTTCTCCTTCTCAGGTTTCAACGGCAACTGGAGCAGCTGGCGACTGACAGAGACTCATCTGGAGAGGAGGTCTTCAGTGGACTGAGTGCTCAAGGAGGTCAGTGGGTTCAGGCTGGCTCAGGGGATGCTGATGAAGCCTGGTGATGAAGCAGGAGCTTAAGAGGAAGATGAGAAGCAGAGGAGGCGACAAGAAAACGAACAGGAAAACAAGCAAGTGTGGTCGTGGGTTTCGCTGTTGTGGTTGTGCTCCTTGTGTAGCTTCTCTCTTGAGCTTTCTTGCTACTGTCTTGTGAGAGGTTCCTCCTTAGTCTCATGTGCTTACCTTGTATTCATCTACTGAGGCGATTGTGGAGAGGTTTCTCCACCGAGAAGGAGGCGCTTGATATCCGGTGTTCACCGGGGCTTGATCTGCTGACGATCAAGGGATCGCCCACCTCACGGGTACGCCAAGGAGTAGGGGCAAGTTATCCCCGAACCTTGTATATCGAGGTGTTAGCGTTGGTTTGCTTTCCTTTGCTTTGGGTTGTTGTTTTTAGTTTTCTGTTTCTGCATTTGCTTCCGCTGCCTAACTCTGAAGTGCAGAATAGTTTCAAAAGCCTCAAAAGTTTTTGTGCCCGACTAGATTCACCCCCCCCCTCTCTAGCCATCCGGGTTCCAACAAGTGGTATCAGAGCTTGGAGCTCTGTACAAACGGCTTGACATCCGAGAGTTATCAACAAGATGGCTGGAAGAGAAGGAATGAGCACAAACCGACCTCCACTCTTCGACGGCGCTGATTTTCCATACTGGAGGTTGAAGATGGAGTTTTACTTCAAAACCAACCTCGGCATGTGGTTTGCTGTCAAGGAAGGTTTTTCCACTCCTAATGATGCTGAGGGAAAAGAGATGGACTTCTCAAGTTGGTCAACAGATCAAATCCGGAGAGGTGAAGCCAATGCGAAAGCGGTGGTAACTTTGCAATGCGGGTTGACCAAGGACCAACTAATCAAGGTTGGTCCCTTCACAAGTGCTAAAGACCTTTGGAACAAAGTCATTGAGCTCCATGAAGGAACCCAAGACACCCGAACTGCTAAGAAGGACCTCCTTCTCTGCCAACTCCAAAATCTGTCCATGAAAGAGGAAGAAACTGTAAGTATACTTCATGGTCGGTTTAAAGAGATACTCAACGGTCTCCACTCCATCAATGAAAAGGTAGAAAACTGAGACTTAGTAAGGTATATTCTCAAAGCCTTCCCTAGGAATGCCTTGTGGACATCCATGGTGGTTGCCTACAAGGTTTCCAAGGATTTATCTTTTGTTAAGTTAGAAGATCTATTTTGTGAAATGGAACTACATGAGATCTTTAACAAAAGTTCAAAAGTGAAAGGTATTGCTTTAGTGGCAAGTGACGACAAGAAGAAGAAGAAGGGGAAGAAGAAGGAAAAGGAAGTCTCTTCATCTTCATCCTCATCCGAGTCCGAGGAGGAGGGCAGTTGGTCTTCTTCCTCCGAGATGACCAACTTTGTTAGAAGGATGATGAGGAAGAGCCGGCGCCTCAAGGTAAAGGTAACCCGAGTGAAGTTAAAATTAATAAGTCTAATGTTACTTGTTATGAGTGTAGCAAGAAAGGATATTACAAGGATGAATGTCCAAAGTTAATGAAGAAAAAGGATAAATCAAAGAAGAGAAAGAAGGCGTTGAGGGCCACATGGGATGAATCGTCCTCTAGCTCATCCGAAGAAGAGGAGGAGAAGTACACTCATCACCGTGCCCTCATGGCCATAGAGGATTCGAATGAAGAGGAGAGTGGAGACGAATCACCCCCCCCCCCCCCCCCCCCCACTCTAGCCATCTGGGTTCCAACACGACTAAATGAAGTTTTTCGAGGAATTTTCAAGTCGATATTCACCCCCCCTCTATCGACCGGCAACGATCCTAACAATTGGTATCAGAGCCAGGTCACTCTTCACCAAACTAATCGCCGAAAAAGTGTTAGTGACATGAGAAAAGTGTCCTAAGGCAGTCGCCTTATGATTGTAATCATTTATTTTAATAAATGAATATTCACTATTTGAGTATACATGTTTATGTATTTGATTGAGATCTTAAACTCATTTACTGAATCCCCGCAATACAATTCACAGCATGAGAGAATTTGTAATGAATTCACAACTAGTGATTATCTCTACATGTGCAATTGTGAAGTATTGAAATTGTCCCTAGTCGATGAATTGTTAAATACGGACACTATCAATTCTGTTGAGACTAGCATGGGTTATTCTCTAATCAGCTAATTCTCACTGGCTGGTGACATTGGGATGTCCGGAGATAAACATGAATGCTAGTTAAGGGAACTAGTTCATTGGCGTGACTGGATGTAAAACTTCATATGGTAGTCTACATATAGATATGTCAATGAAGTTCTTACTGCAACATAAGTGTGATGTTCCTTTGACTTGCGGTGTTCAAGTCATCTTGGTCATGGAGACTTATACTTTGACATCTTAAGCAAGCACCTCCAACGAGGTGTAGACCCAGGATGATTGGGTATAAGCCGAAGTGCCCGAAGATGTTTGAAGAGCCTACAAAGGATTCACCACTCCTTGCGAGGAGATGTATACCCAAGGCCTATCGTCGGATTGCTACTCAAAGCCTCTGGCCAGAGTATGACATGTTTAGAGTATGAATCTCTTAAATACATAAGAGTAATTAGAATCCGTAGGACGAGAAAACGTTACTTGGGCTAGGTGTGACGTAATCAGCCTAGTGGGGACTGACACACGTAGACCATGTCCTGAACCAAGTGGGTATAAGATGGTGAAGGGAATGGGACACGATTCATTATAGCTGCTGAAGGGTTTCAGAATAGTTTCTGAGGTCAACCGTTAATCTTTCGATTAATTGGGGATTATGATGTACTACTAGGTGCCACTCATGATCGTTCTATAATTGGTTAATTATAGACGGCCAACATAAATCGAACGCCTATTTAGTCACATGCACTACGAGTAATCCGAGGGATTTAAAACGAGTTGAAAATTAGATTTTCCAATCAAGAGTGATTTGGTTTGGTTGAGCCAAACGATAAGTCGAATCTGAATTTATCACAGACGCATCGGAAACCTAAAATGGCTAAGTCTTTTGAAGACTTAATAGATGAATTAAATGAGTTTAATTCATTGGGGCGTGGCTTGGATGGGCCGGCCAAAGAGGGTCTCCATCCTCTTTGCTTGGCTGGCCACAACAAAGGGAGAGAACCAAGTTTTTGGTTCAATTTATAAAATAAACGAATTGTGTTGTTTGTTTTATAAAATTATTGATTATATAAATTTTTGTATAATAAACCAAGGTTTGGTTTATTTTTCATGGAAATTAAAATGAACCATAGATTGGTTTATTTTATTTTATAAAATCAATCATGGATTGATTTATCATGATAAGAAAATTTATTCCATAAGAAAAAAAGAGACTTGGTCGGTTTTTATCATGAATTAAAATATGATAAAACTTGGCATGATGGAATAAGTCATAGAAAATTTATTCTATAAGAAAAAAGAGACTTGGCAGTTGAGAGGCCACTATATAAAGGACCCAAGGCAAGGCTTGGAAATCAATCGAAGTATTCTTGCTTGTGCTCTCTCCCTCTCCTCTCTTCTTTCTCTTGGCCGGCCACAAGCTTCTTCTCCCTTCTTCTTGCTGTGAGCACAAGGAGAAGCACCGAGGCGACGAAGTTCTTCCGTTGGGACGATCTTCCTCTCCGGTCATCATCACCTTGGGATTGGGCGCAAGTCATCTTCCTCCTTCTCGCCGGAATTGTGATTCCGGCCAACCTTGGTAGTGAGTTTTTCCGATGTGATTACTTCTCTCTTGGTTTTTTTGTCGCGTTCTCGGAGAATCTAGTAGTTCTCGAGAATACGAAACTCGTGGCTTTGCGAAGTCATCCCGAAGATACTCGGCGTGGACACGAATAGAGGCGGAGCTTCCGAGGGACGCTTACGGTTGAATCTCGTCCCTTCCTTCGAGTTACGCTAGGTAATACGTAAATTAGTTTACGTTTCTGTAAAATTTTAAATATATGATCATGTCTACACAAGATAAAGTTGCATGCTTAGATGTGTGGTTAAATAATTTGAGAAATTATTTATGCTAAACCTTCCGCTGCACGTAATTAATTTTAAAATTACGAACCCGCATCCATGTCAACATGCACCCGGTCCCAACAGTGGTACCAAAGTCGGTTAGTGTTCGACATAATCATATAATTGTTTTGCGAAAAACTTTGTCATGATCTCAATTTTGGAAACTTTTCAATTATTGTAAATTTTCAATTTAGGAATTTCAAAGTTTGGAAATCATCATGAAATTTTGCAAACTTTTGAAATATCCCTGTTTCTGAAATTTTATGATAATTGTGAAAACTTTCCATTTTTGGAAACTTTCCAATTTTGGAAATTTTCTATTTTAGAAATTTTTTAATTTTGGAAATACGTAAATTTTCTTTGTACCAGAAACTTACAATTATTCTGAAAACCTTTTATTTTTGGAAACTTTCCATTTATGGAAAGCTCGCAATTTTGGGTACTTTCTTTCAAGAAGGTCTAGACAAATTATGGGAATATTAATTGGCATTTAAATTCATAATTGGAAATTAAATTATTTATAAAATTCTTTATTTTGGATTGAGCCTCGGGGAGCCGTCCAATTTAAAGTTAGTTGTTATAATTAAATTTTCTAAATTGAATTTAAACTGTCAAATGTTTAATTTGGATTGAGCCTTGGGGAACCGTCCAAATTATATTATCAATAAATTCTTATTTTGGATTGAGCCTCGGGTAGCCGTCCAAATTAAGTTATTGATATTAATTTTTCATAAATAAAATATGTGATCAAATCTTGGAAATTTTGAGGTGATTCTCAAATGATAATTTCCTTATTTGATTTATGAGGTGATGCTCTTACATATTATTGTCTCCAAAATTAATTAGGAAAATTGTTTCCTATAGAGTATATTTCCTTAAATAAGATTTTCATGAAAATAATATGTGGTTGAATTAAGAGAATCTGTCTCTTAATTTAATAAGATTTGATTTAGAGAAATCAAAGTCTTAAACAAATTATTTCTGAAATTGATTATGATAATTTAGGAAATTGTTTCCCAAAACAATTCCTTGAATAAAGTGTGAAATTAGAATTAGGAAATCCAATTCCTAATTCAATTAATGAGACTTGATAAATTAAGTCACATACATACTTTATTAAGGAAATCGTTAGTACATGACATAATTATATGTCATGAATGTGCTTAAAAGGAAAAGATGAGACCCAAAACCCCTTACAAAATATTAAGGCCAACACCTTCCATTAATTTGGTTAGAACCGGAGTTTTGTTTCTCGTTTGGGTTGATGGACACATCCATGCCCGGCTTGAACCTCAACATGTTCAAACCATGGAATTAGTTTATGATTAATATAGTTGGAGTCAGAGGTCAATCCTTAGTTTTGGTTGTTGGACACATCCAAGCCTGACTAAACGGTTGAATGAGCTCCAACCATATTAAAACTATTTCTTGATTAATGGGTCAGCATTAAGCTTGGAGCATCGATTTGTTGTGCCACAGCCAAGGTCGATGTAATGAGAGGTGCAGTTGGGTGCTATGTGTATTGTTGCATACTTGTTAATGAGTTAACAACCCAATGATTTATGTAAACATTCAATTAGTTGATAGCATAATGTGATAGTTACATATATATAATATGTAATCGGTATAATTACCTACCTTCATAGCTAAGAATAACTTGATGGACTCTAGCCATGGTTGTTTTTATCTATGGTTGGATATCAACCTATTTGGAGATGCTCCTACGATCTCCCGAATTGATAAAAACGGTAATTCAATTCAAAAAATAAATAGGATTTAATTAATGTATATTGATGCATTCTTTATCATTCTCATCACATAACCTCAATTTGTATTTCTAGGATAATCACCTGATCATGTCTTCTCTGAATTTGCGTTCCATTTTGGACACCAATAAGTTAACTAAGGCCAAAAGGATTGAAAAGGCACCAAAAGACACTTGCCATCACTGCGGCAAGGAGGGCCACTGGCGAAGAAACTGCAAGGTTTATCTTGGGTCCTTGAAGAAGAAGGCATCCAATGCCCCATCCTCTTCAGGCATCTTCGTTATTGAATGTCACTCTATTTCCTCGTACACCTGGGTACTTGATACTGGGTGTAGCTCACATATATGTAATGACATACAGGGGCTAAGGAATAGAAGAAGACTCGTCAAGGGAGAAGCGAATTTGCGAGTTGGAAATGGAGCAAAGATTGCTGCTATTGTCATCGGAACATATTTGCTAAAGCTCCCTACTGGACTTGTCTTAGAATTGGATAATTGTTATTTTGTTCCTTCGTTAATAAAGAACATTGTAGCTATTTCATGCTTGAATGAAAAGGGTTACCATTTAACTTTTAGTAACAATTGTTGTTACATAACTTTAAATGATGTTCTTTATGGGACCGAAACTTTATGCAATGATATCTACACGTTAGATTTATCCGGTGATGTTTTCAATATCGAAGTTAGCAACAAACGTGCTCGAATAGATAATCAAATAGACTTCTATACGTGGTTGTAACACCCAATAATTTTCATGAATTATTAGGAATTTTTCTGAATTTTCTGGCAATTTTTTCGAAATTAAAATAAAAAGAAAAAAAAGGGTCGGGCGGAGGTTTGATCTCGCGACCACAGGGGCAAGCCAGTCCTTAAGCGGGCTCGGCTAGCTAGAAGGTTGGGGGTATCAAGCACAGAAAAGGATGAAGCGAATTAATGTTATAGGTAAGTAGACACTTTTCATGAGGAGGTGTTTGAACTTCCGCTTAAGTTGCGTTAAATCCCCCTTTTGGGTGATTAGGGTCGGCGGAAACAGGGAGCAGGAGGGCTGTGAAAACAGGGAGAAAACAAGAAGTTTTCTTCCTCCTTCTTCTTCCTCTTGAGTAGAGAACCTAGGGTTTCTTCCCTAGGGCCAAGGAGTGAGGATTGTTGCAAAGGAAGAGAAAAGGAGTACTACGCTAGGATCTATCGGATACTTAGTGAGTTTTCTTCAAGAAAAGGGTAAGTAGATCACTCACCTGCAATAGAAATAGTTTTGTATGTAGTTTCTCGTTGTAGAACTGTGATTTTGTGATCCAAGTGCATTCTTTAAGAATATTATTTTATTGTGTGATTGTAGTTTCTAAAGAATACATGTTTTTATCATAGAACTTGAATTTAAGTAGGTTTGGTGTATATGATCTAAGCATGATAAGACCAAGTTCTTGAATAGTCCCAAAAATGAGTTTTGGGTTAAGGGCACGCAAGGTGTTCAATGAAAGTTCCAAGTAAGAAAGGTAAAGGTTTGTAGTGCAAAAATTTATGCAAAAAGAAAGATAGCTTGATAAGTATAAGCATTATGAGTAAGAAAGTATTTTACTTTTGTAAAGTGACATGTACCGGGCAAAGGAGAGGCCCACAGAAAGTTAGAAAAAGCTCTAATAGGGTGCGGTGGCTAGCTACCCCAAAACCTATTAGGGATGCGCGCATTGGTACATTGATTCCAGGTGCAGTATTAAGGCCTAGAAAGTTGATTATTATTTTGAAGTATATGAGTATATGTAAGTGTTTCAATTTTCTTATGTGCATGTTTCGTTACGTATGTTAACATGGTTATGTTACAAACATGTTAAAGAGCAAGAGCAAAGAAGTTAGTATTTTAAAATATGGAAATGTATATGTATCAAGTCTGAAAAGAAATCATAAGCATGTTAAGTTTGCAAGTGTTTTGATGCAAGTAAATGTTTTCAAGCATGTTTGAGCATGATAAGTGTATGAAAGTTCCCATGTGCAAATAGTTTCAAGTGCATGTATTTTGAAACAAGCATCCTTTGAAAAGAGCATGTTTATCATTGATCGCATGGTTTTGTGAGTTTGGATTTACTTACTAAGCAAATCGCTTACTAGTTGCATTTCCTTCTATTGCAGATAAAGGTAAAGAAAAAGCATAAGCTAAGGAGGCGAACGGGACTTGCATTGATGTTCAGTGGTGGCGGAACCGTGGGAGAGATCTTTGGGTTAAGTCTTATAGAAACTTGTGGTTGGTGTTTTGGATTGGTAGAACGTAATAATTTTGGTTAAACTTTGCATAGAGACAAAGTTAAGTACAAACTCTAGTATAGATTTCATATGTTTTGATAGTTTATTAAATTCCGCAAAGATCCTAATTGCAAGTAAATGGATTTGTTTTGGGTTGCTAAGATGTTTATAAAACTAGTATAGAGTATAGATTTGGAGTTATTTAACTATATGCTGTTGGTGCAGGAAACACCAGATCGAACCTTGTTTTGATATTGGCAAAGGATTCAAAGTTAAGGGCTATTTGTTGTCTAACAATGCTGCTTGAGAGTGCAGGAAACAAAGTCCTAGCGAAGGGCTGCTAGGCACCTGACGATGGGCTGTCAGGAAACCAAGTCCTGGCGAAGGGTTGCTGGGCGAAAACCAAGTGCTAGCGAAGGGCTGCTAGGCACCTGACGATGGGCTGTCAGGAAACCAAGTCCTGGCGAAGGGTTGCTGGGCGAAAACCAAGTCCTGGCGAAGGGCTGCTAGGCTAAAACCAAGTCCTGGCGAAGGGCTGCTAGGCGAAAACCAAGACCTGGCGAAGGGCTGCCGGGCAAAAGTCCAACTAGACGATCCGGTTGGCACCAGGTAAAACTCTCCCGAGAGGAGTAGGTGAGGACGCGTTCCCCTTGAGGGAACATTAGGCGTCGGTTCGACCTAGGGCTCCATTTTGGAGACCAAAGTCAGAACCAAGACAGCTAAGGCTGTATAAAATAATAATATAATTGTTATTTGGACTAACCCTGGATGCAGGATCGAAGGACTGAGTATCTGCAGCTCAGAGAGTCTCGAAGGAGTGAGGCAGAAGCTGAGCAGGGCGCCCCGGACAACCAGGGCGCCCCGGACGACCAGGGCGCCCCCAAGGTCAACCCAAGTATGTAACAACCTCGACGCGTTTTCGCCCCGCTTGTCGCGGGCGCCCCGCGTGTCGCGGGCGCCCCCACTGCCAGCTGTCGAAGCGCATCCCTGCGAAGCCGAAGAGATGAGGCCTTTGACCGGTCAAGCCGGGCGCCCCGAGTCCTCCGGGCGCCCCGGTCAAACCGGATCCCGAGGATAATGGGATCAGACGGCGACCGAGCTACAGCCGGATCGGCTGCCACGTGGGGGGGCGCCCCCGTCGACCAGGGCGCCCCTAGGCCCTATATAAAGGGCCCTCGACCTCCTTCTTCAAAGCATCAATTCTTCGGACACTTCCACGCTCTTCTGCTCTCGTGCTTTGCTCCAGATACTGCCCAACTCGAGCCGACGACGTCCCGCTGCCCCGAAATCTTCGATCTACTGCGGACGTCGGTAAAAGAAGAGCATAATTCTTATTATATAAAGTTTACTGCACTTATTCTGTATTCAATAATTGTAAACTGGTTTACGAACTTATAGAATTGCCTGCAGAAAACAGTCAACGACCGTGGGCCTTGGAGTAGGAGTCGACACAGGCTCCGAACCAAGTAAAACGACCGTGTTAGCATTGTTTTTGTGTCTTATTTCCGCTGCGCACTTACTCTTTTTAAATCCGAACTATTTGCGACATTCACCCCCCCTCTCTCGCATCTCTCGATCCAACAAGTGGTATCAGAGCGGGGTAGTTCAAACTTGGTGCAACCACCAGTTTGAAAGTTTTTTCGGATTTACGAATTTTTTAATTTTATTTCTTTTCTTTTTGTTAATCAACGCAACTCAATCTCGTTCGCTTTTTATTTTATATAAATAATATCTGTAGGTGGATTTAAAATATCCTTACGCCTTTTTCAATTTTGAATTTTCATCTTTTCACCATAAGTCTGAATTAATAAAACGAACAATTCTTAAAAATTTGTCATAATTTTTTTTATTATTATTCTGCCTCGAAATTCGTGCAATTTTTTTGGGCAAATTTTTTTCTTCTTCTCCCGCACTACTAATCCAAGACCAAGTCTTGGTACATTCTGTTAGTTCTTTTGTGTGCAAGAGGTTATTTTATGGCCAACCAAGAGTGGAACAGTGCCCGTCCACCGCTATTCTCCGGCGAGAACTTCAGCTTTTGGAGAAGACAAATGGAGTCCCTTCTGAAGACCCATATGGACATATGGATGATCATTCAAACAGGGTTCCACCTCCATACAGAAGATGAACTATCAATTGCATGGGACAAACTGGATGAACCAACCCTCAACCAAATTGAGACTGATGCAAGAGCAACTGCAATTCTTCAATGCAGTCTAACCAACGAACAACTCAAGCTAGTCGGTTCATTTGGATGTGCTAGAGAAATGTGGGAGAAATTGATCAATCTTCATCAAGAAATCTTAGATGAAGAAGAAGATCAGGTAAGTTATCTCGCACTCTCGGTCCAAGCACAGATAGCCGAGTCAGAGTCTGAACCTGAACCCAGAGTCGAAATCGAACCAGCAGAATCAGACAACGAACTGACTGAGATGGTAACCAATTTCAAATTCTTTTCTAAATTAGAATTAAATAATCAAGCTGATACTGCAATGGTCGAGGAAGGTATAACTTTTGCAGGGAAAACTCCAAGAGAACCATCAAAGAAGGAGCTTCAACCGGTACCCAAGTCCGACTCAGACACGGAATCAGAAGATGAATCTAGATCCGAGACAGCAACAATTAAGGGGGAGATTCCCAATAAGGAATCAAAAGGTAAAATTATAAATTTAAATTTTAAAAATCATATAATTTGTTACATATGCAGGAAGAGAGGGCACTACCAAACTAAGTGTCCTACTCGTAAGATTCAAACGATACCACCGACGGCAACAAAGAAACGAGCTCCAAAAGCACGAAAGAACAAGAGTCGCATTCAATGCTTCAAGTGTCAGGAGTTTGGGCATTACAAATAGGAATGCACAGATAAACGTTACAAAGATCCAGGGAAACCAACCAAAATGGGTAACTGTAATTTACATCCAAATCAACTCTTTACCTTGAATACTGATAGTTTAATTAATCTCCCTTGGTCAAATTTAGATATGGATGCATGCTTAGATAACTTGATGAAATCATGTATATTAGCAAAGTCAAAATTCAAAATGTTAAGACAAGAAAATGAGACTTTGAAAATTAAAATTGATATACAAGAAAAACTGATTAATAATTTTGCAAACGTAGAAAATCCAGAAATTTCTCTTCACTATGACATTATCTGAAGTTTTGTCTTGGCTATTCATAGGACTAGATACCTTAAGGACTTAACCAACTAGTTGAAATTTGACAACATAGTATTGGGAGGAGGTGAGATGATAGTACGTTGGGGAAACCAAATCAAGTCTACTTGGTCTCTTTAGACTGGTGAAACCAGCCGAAGCTACCGATCCAAGACCCAAGCTAGTTGGACCAGAAAATGACCTAATTTAATTTAAAAATGAAATTTCATTAAAAGGCTTTGTCAAGGAAAGGGTGGATGATCCCATAAGGCTACGGCCAAAGAAGGCCTAGTGCCTCGCCAAGACCTGGAAGCCAATTTCTGAAATTCAAATTCAAATTATCTTATGTCAAATTCGAATCTAACACAAATTTCAAATAATTATAGATTCAAACCTGTTTTCAAAAATTCTTTTTCAAAATCACTCTTTTTCTGTCTTCGAAGTCAATTATACTTTTTCAAAAACAAACATTTTTTTTCAAAGTTAAACATTTTTTTAAAATTATTTTTACCTTCAAACCTGTCTCACAAGAACTTTTAAGGCTAACTGTTTGAAAACCCTAGATTGGGTGAGACAGGAAAATTAAGTTCAAATTAAAATTTCTTTTATGTTGTGTTTTCATTCAGAGAATAATTTCAACATAGTCAAACCATGATTAACATGGTTAAACCTTAGTCAACTGAGTCAAACATGGTCAAACCTAGTTAATGCTAAAGACCCTTCAAGCACTTAAATAAAGTTAAGACAAGTCGAATACAAGGGGAGTTCTTTTTAGATTTATTCTCAAAACCTGATGCTCTAAAATTTAGTATCATTTCAGAATAAGGCCTTCAAAAATTACTCAAAATTCTTGGTATATTACTATCTCTTTGAAAAATTATTTCAAAATATTTCTTTTCAAAAACTGTGTTATTATTATTACTTCAAATTGAGGTGTCAAAAATTTATCTCCTTGAAAGTTTCATACTCAGAAGATTATTCAAAATTATTCTTTTGTTTTTAATAAACCCTAAAGACACAGAGGAAGGTCCACTTCATGATCTACTAGGACTCCTAGAATGTGTCAAATTTAGGGGGAGTTTGATTCAAAAGAAGAATTTCTGAAAAAAATTTTTTGGTAATTATTTGTTTTGAAGTTATTAGATAATTCTTATAATTTAAATCAAACCCTAAAACTCAGAGGAAGATCGCTTGTAGTCAACAAGCTTCCTAGGACTGGGTCAAGTTTAGGGGGAGATGAAATTAAAAGAATTATTGAACATTTTCAAAATTATATGTTTTCATGCACTGCAAGTTCAAAATCCTTTTGAAAACTTAAATAATTTTTCTGTCAAAATACTATTATTTTACAAAATTCTTGTGGCTTATGAAATTAATTTTATAATATTTACTTGGGTTGGAGAAAATTTTCCAGGACACTTAGGAAAATGTCCTTGTAGTCAACAAGGTTTCCTAGGATTGTGTCAGACTGGAAAAGAAACCTAGTTAAGTAAAATATTTTGTGTTCAAAATGCATAATTCTTTTCAAAAATTACTTATACTTTTCAAAGTCTAATTCTTTTCAAAAATTACTTATACTTTTCAAAGTCTAATTCTTTTCAAAAATTACTTATACTTTTCAAAGTCTAATTCTTTTCAAAAATTACTTATACTTTTCAAAGTCTAAGTCTTTTCAAATTACTTATATCTTTCAAAGTCTAAATACTTTTTTAAAAAGTACTTATGTGTTTCAAATCTTAACTTATTTCAAAAGTACTTAGATTTTTTAAAAATGCATAATATTTATTTCAAAAGTACTTTTGAAGATTCAAAAGCACTTATATCCTCAAAAATACATAATATCTGTCAAAAAGTACTGCAATAATATTTTCAAAAGTATAAATATTTTTCAAGGCAATATTGTTCTAAGTGCGTGAATTTTCTAAAAGATTGGCCTACAAATATAAAGTATCTTTTCAATACTTTTCCAAATAAAGTTTTGTTGGTGCAATTTAAAACTTTTTGCTATACTTTCAAGAATTATACTAAGTATTTTCATGCTTTCAAAACTCATAGGCTTTGATACACAAACGCTCTCCTTAAAACTTCTCTCAAAATATTTTTATATTAGACTTAAAAATGGTCTAAAACATAAGGAGAAGAGTTTTACATTAAGGGGGAGAGAAAGGGAATTTTATTTTTAAGCTATTTCAAAATTTTAAGCATTTCTAAGTAGTTCGAAGTTATTTTTAGTGCATGTTTTTTTAAATAAAATTTTCCTTAGTAATCAAAATTTGTCTGAGAAAAAGGGTTTTTTAACAAAGTTTAAGCTTGCTTTTCAAAAGTGTCTATGGATACAAATACTTTTGCTCCTTTTTGAAAAATACTTTGTCAAAAACCTATTTTTGGTAGAACTCAAAACTCCCCATTAGAAACCTTGCTAACCCATGTATGCTTTTGATATATGTCAAAGGGGGAGGAAAGGTCAAAGTTAAGTATTTTAATTATTTTATAACACAAGTATTCAGGGTTTTAGGGGGAGTATGAAAAATAAAGAATTTTTTTCAACTCTACAGTTATGCTTCAGTTATGCTTCACTGTTTACCTTATGCTCTTAACTGTTGTAATTTTTTCCTTAACTTTGAATTGTGTTGCCATAATCAAAAAGGGGGAGATTGTTGGTGCAGGAAGCACCAGATCGAACCTTGTTTTGATATTGGCAAAGGATTCAAAGTTAAGGGCTATTTGTTGTCTAACAATGCTGCTTGAGAGTGCAGGAAACAAAGTCCTAGCGAAGGGCTGCTAGGCACCTGACGATGGGCTGTCAGGAAACCAAGTCCTGGCGAAGGGTTGCTGGGCGAAAACCAAGTCCTAGCGAAGGGATGCTAGGCACCTGACGATGGGCTGTCAGGAAACCAAGTCCTGGCGAAGGGTTGCTGGGCGAAAACCAAGTCCTGGCGAAGGGCTGCTAGGCTAAAACCAAGTCCTGGCGAAGGGCTGCTAGGCGAAAACCAAGACCTGGCGAAGGGCTGCCGGGCAAAAGTCCAACTGGAGGATCCGGTTAGCACCAGGTAAAACTCGCCCGAGAGGAGTAGGTGAGGACGCGTTCCCCTTGAGGGAACATTAGGCGTCGGTTCGACCTAGGGCTCCATTTTGGAGACCAAAGTCAGAACCAAGACAGCTAAGGCTGTATAAAATAATAATATAATTGTTATTTGGACTAACCCTGGATGCAGGATCGAAGGACTGAGTATCTGTAGCTCAGAGAGCCTCGAAGGAGTGAGGCAGAAGCTGAGCAGGGCGCCCCGGACGACCAGGGCGCCCCCAAGGTCAACCCAAGTATGTAACAACCTCGACGCGTTTTCGCCCCGCTTGTCGCGGGCGCCCCGCGTGTCGCGGGCGCCCCCACTGCCAGCTGTCGAAGCGCATCCCTGCGAAGCCGAAGAGATGAGGCCTTTGACCGGTCAAGCCGGGCGCCCCGAGTCCTCCGGGCGCCCCGGTCAAACCGGATCCCGAGGATAATGGGATCAGACGGCGACCGAGCTACAGCCGGATCGGCTGCCACGTGGGGGGGCGCCCCCGTCGACCAGGGCGCCCCTAGGCCCTATATAAAGGGCCCTCGACCTCCTTCTTCAAAGCATCAATTCTTCGGACACTTCCACGCTCTTCTGCTCTCGTGCTTTGCTCCAGATACTGCCCAACTCGAGCCGACGACGTCCCGCTGCCCCGAAATCTTCGATCTACTGCGGACGTCGGTAAAAGAAGAGCATAATTCTTATTATATAAAGTTTACTGCACTTATTCTGTATTCAATAATTGTAAACTGGTTTACGAACTTATAGAATTGCCCGCAGAAAATGGTCAACGACCGTGGGCCTTGGAGTAGGAGTCGACACAGGCTCCAAACCAAGTAAAACGACCGTGTTAGCATTATTTTTGTGTCTTATTTCCGCTGCGCACTTACTCTTTTTAAATCCGAACGATTTGCGACATTCACCCCCCCCCTCTCTCGCATCTCTCGATCCAACATATGCTTTGGAAGAGTATGAATTATGGACCCTTGAAAGGAGTTCCCAGGTCTGAAACTGCAGTTTTCAGGGGTGCCAGTCGACTGGTTCAGAACCAGTCGACTGCCCTATCGAACAGAACCTTCTGTTTGATGCACCAGTCGACTGCCATGAGGCCAGTCGACTGGTGCCGGGTACAGAAAGTTTCTGTGGCCGATACCAGTCGACTGGCCTTCTAGCAGTCGACTGGTGTCATTGAAAAGAAAGTGTTGTAGGGCAGATGGTTAGTGCTTCAGTTTTACAACTAAGAGGTCTAGGGGTCAAATCCTTGCAAAGCAAATAAAAGGAAAGTTGTTTTTTTTTTGAAAAAAAAATTTCAGAGCAAGTTAAGGGAAGTCAAGTAGTTGTAATCTAAGGCTAAGGATAAGGTAAAGTCAAGGTTAAGTAAAAGTGACGTCCTCCTTAAGGAAGAGAAGTCGGATCGTCATAGTGGCATTGTCATCTTGGCCATGTAAGCAAGAAACGCATGTTAGAGCCAAAGCTTTCTCCATGAAAGACCTGGGAGAAGCAACCTATATCCTTGGGATTAGAATCTATAGAGATAGATCAAAACGGTTGCTTGGTCTTTCGCAATCTACATATATAGACCGAGTGCTAGAAAGGTTTAGCATGTCGGAATCCAAGAAAGGTTACCTTCCCATCAAGCATGGGATCAACCTTTCGAAGACTATGTGTTCGCGCACAGAAGACGAGAGGATTTTCATGAATAAGATTCCTTATGCATCCGCGATAGGATCTGTCATGTATGTTATGTTATATACTAGGCCCAATGTATCGTATGCTCTGAGCGTCACAAGCAGATACCAGTCTGATCCAGGAATGGATCATTGGGCGGCTGTCAAGACAATCCTCAAGTACTTGAGAAGAACTAAGGATGTGTTCCTAATATATGGAGAAGGTGATATGATAATACGTGGGTATACAGATGTCAGTTTTCAGACAGATAAGGATGACTCCAAATCTCAGTCCGGATACGTATTTATTTTGAATGGAGGCGCAATAAGTTGGAAGAGTTCCAAGCAAGACACCATAGCGGATTCTACCACGGAAGCGGAATATATTACATCTTCGGAAGCAGCAAAGGAAGTAGTCTGGATCAAGAAGTTTGTCTCAGAACATGGTGTGGTTCCAACCATTGATGAAGCAATACCAGATTATTGCGACAACAATGGAGCTATTGCACAAGCGAAGGAACCAAGGTCTCATCAGCGATCCAAACATGTGCATCGCTGCTATCATCTGATCAGAGAGATTATAAGTATGAATGATATACAAATTGAGAAAATTCCCACTGAAAGGAATTTAGCGGATCCTTAAACTAAGGCCTTGCCTCAAAGCAAGTTTGAGGGTCATGTTAGAGCCTGTGGTATTGGATACCGTAGCGATTGGCATTAGGCCAAGTGGGAGTTTGTTAGTGATATGAGAAAAGTGTCCTAAGGCAATCGCCTTATGATTGAAATCATTTATTTTAATAAATGAATATTCACTATTTGAGTATACATGTTTATGTATTTGATTGAGATCTTAAACTCATTTACTGAATGTCCACAATACAATTCACAGCATGAGAGAATATGTGATGAATTCACAACTAGTGATTATCTCTACATGTGCAATTTTGAAGTATTAAAATTGTCCCTAGTCGATGAATTGATAAATACGGACACTATCAATTCTGTTGAGACTTGCATGGGTTATTCTCTAATCAGCTGATTCTCACTAGCTGGTGACATTGGGATGTCCGGAGATAAACATGAATGCTAGTTAAGGGAACTAGTTCATTGGAGTGACTGGCTGTAAAACTTCATATGGTAGTCTACATATAGATATGTCAATGAAGTTCTAACTGCAGCTTAAGTGCGATGTTCCTTTGACTTGCGGTGTTCAAGTCATCTTGGTCATGGAGACTTATACTTTGACATCTTAAGCAAGCATCTCCAAGGAGGTGTGGACCCAGGATGATTGGGTATAAGCCGAAGTGCCCGAAGATGTTTGAACAGCCTACAAAGGATTCACCACTCCTTGCGAGGAGATGTATACCCAAGGCCTATCGTCGGATTGCTACTCGAAGCCTCTGGCCAGAGCATGACATGTTTAGAGTATGAATCTCTTAAATACATAAGAGTAATTAGAATCCGTAGGACGAGAAAACGTTACTTGGGCTAGGTGTGACGTAGTCAGCCTAGTGGGGACTAACAGACATAGACCATGTCCTGAACCAAGTGGGTATAAGATGGTGAAGGGAATGGGACACGATTCATTATAGCTGCTGAAGGGTTTCAGAATAGTTTCTGAGGTCAACCGTTGATCTTTCGATTAATTGGGGATCATGATGTACTACTAGGTGCCACTCATGATCGTTCTATAATTGGTTAATTATAGACGGCCAACATAAATCGAAAGCCTATTTAGTCACACGCACTACAAGTAATCCGAGGGATTTAAAACGTGTTGAAAATTGGATTTTCCAATCAAGAGGGATTAGGTTTGGTTGAGCCAAACGATAAGTCGAATCTGAATTTATCAGAGACGCATCGAAAGCGTAAGATGGCTAAGTCTTTTGAAGACTTAATAGATGAATTAAATGAGTTTAATTCATTGGGCGTGGCTTGGATGGGCCGTCCAAAGAGGGTCTCCATCCTCTTTGCTTGGCCGGCCACAACAAAGGGAGAGAACCAAGTTTTTGGTTCAATTTATAAAATAAACCAATTGTGTGGTTTGTTTTATAAAATTATGGATGATATAAATTTTTATATAATAAACCAAGGTTTGGTTTTTTTTCATGAAAATTAAAATGAACCATGGATTGGTTTATTTTATTTTATAAAATCAATCATGGATTGATTTACCATGATAAGAAAATTTATTCCATAAGAAAAAAGGAGACTTGGTCGGTTTTTATCATGAATTAAAATAAGATAAAACTTGGCATGATGGAATAAGTCATAAAAAATTTATTCCATAAGAAAAAAGAGACTTGGCGGTTGAGAGACCACTATATAAAGGACCCAAGGCAAAGCTTGGAAATCAATCGAAGTATTCTTGCCTGGGCTCTCTCCCTCTCCTCCCTTCTTTCTCTTGGCTGACCACAAGCTTCTTCTCCCTTCTTCTTGCCGTGAGCATAAGGAGAAGCATCGAGGTGACAAAGTTCTTCCGTTGGGACGATCTTCCTCTCCGGCCATCATCACCTTGGGATTGGGCGCAAGTCATCTTCCTCCTTCTCGCCGGAATTGTGATTCCGGTCAACCTTGGTAATGAGTTTTTTCGATGTGATTACTTCTCTCTTCATTTTCTTGTCACGTTCTCGGAGAATCTAGTAGTTCTTGAGAACACGAAACCCGTGGCTTTGCGATGTCATCCCGAAGATACTCGGCGTGGACGCGAATAGAGGCGGAGCTTCCGAGGGACGCTTACGGTTGGATCTCGTCCCTTCCTTCGAGTTACGCGAGGTAATATGTAAATTAGTTTACGTTTCTGCTAAATTTTAAATATATGATCATGTCTACACAAGATAAAGTTGCATGCTTAGATGTGTGGTTAAATAATTTGAGAAATTATTTATGTTAAACCTTCCGCTGCACGTAATTAATTTTAAAATTACGAACCCGCATCCATGTCAACATGCACCCGGTCCCAACAAAAAGATGAGCTAGAGCCATGATCTAGATCTAACCATGTGGGTTAAGCCTTGAATAAAGGATGTGTGGCTCCTGTGTCTTGATCAAGAGGACCAGACACCGGGCAAAGAAGTCCTAGTTGCGGCTCGGCCGTGAAGTCCTAGTAGGTCGGGTGAACCGAGGGGCAGAAAGTCCTGGTGGGTTGAGGATTGAACATCAAATAGAAAGGGTTTCCGCTTGAGGGGGGCTTGTGGTCCTTTGTTTGAGAGGGGGAGGATTATTGGGGTTGCAAGGTTGTAAACATAGTCCCACATCGAAAATACATGGGAAAGATCATAGGCTTATATGGAAAACAGATATCTCCATTGGTATGAGGCCTTTTGGGAGAGCTCAAGAGTAAAACCATGAGAGCTTAAGCTCAAAGTGGACAATATCATACCATTGTGGAGATATCTAAATTCAATAAGCCAAGTAATTTTTTTCCAAGTCAAGTAATTTTTTTCCTTGGTTTCGAAAAAATCAAGTTTCAAAATTATTGTTAAAAAAAACCAATTTCGAAAAAATTAAGTTAAAATTATTTTTCCATAATAGTTTGTTACTCAAACTTTTCTTCGAAAAAGATTTTTTTTGTACAAAGCTATTTTTAGAAAATTCAATTCGATTCAGAAAATTCTTTTCAAAACTTGTTTTTCTCAAAGTCTTAAAAATCTTTTTGGAAAAACTATCGAAAATCGTATATTTTCAAAAAGCTTCAGGGGGAGATTTTCAAATTAAAAGGAAGCCTTATGCAATGTTTCAAATTTCTACTAAGTTTTTAAAAAAAATTAATTCTAAGGAAAAAGGGGGAGAGAACTGATTAAGGGGGAGAAAGAAAATCTACCTGTTCTTTCTTTTCTAGTACATAATTATGTTGTCTATTTTTTAACTTAACTTTTGAACGGGTTGCCATAAATCAAAAAGGGGAAAATTGTTGGTGCCGGAAGCACAAGATCGAACCTAGTTTTGATAATGGCAAAGGGTTCAAAGTTAAGTATGTGTTTTTATCTAATGGATCTACCAAGTGTGCAGGAATGTTCCAGTTCACCTAGGCATGAAGTCTTGACCTGCAGGGTTGAGCAAGAAGTCCTGGTCTAGGATTGGGCAAGAAGTCCTGGTCGAGGACTGGGCAACAAAGTCCTGATCCGGAAGATTGGGCAGAAGTCATAGCCAAGAGAGAGTTGCGGACAGAAGTAGAGGCGGGTCGAGGAATGGACGTCTTGAGATCCGACAGTCTCGGAGGCCGAGCAAAAGTCCAACCGGAGGAACCGGTTGGCAAAAGGTAACTTCTCCTGAGAGGAGTAGGTGTGGATGCGTTCCCCGGACGAGGGAATAGTAGGCGTCAGTTTGACCTAGGGATTCACTTTGAAATCCAAAATCAGAACCAAGATAGCTTCGGCTGTGATTTATTTCAATTATTTATATAATATATTGTTTTTGGACTAACCCTGATTGCAGGAGTGAAGAGTTCTTTACCATTGCATCCTAGGCGCATGAGAGGAGTCAGGCGCCCGAGAAGCTAGGCACCTGATAGGTATCAGGCGCCCCAGATGGCTATTTCCAGCTGGGGGAGTTGGCTGAGTTGGCAGGTTGCCACGTCAGCAACTCAAGCGCCCGTGAGCCATCAGGAGACCCAGGGAACCTAGATGCCCAAGAACAGAAGATAGGAGTTTGTCCAAGTCTGCGGATAGGGACGCGCTGGATCCGCGACATGTGTCAGGCGCCCCACAAGGCTCAGGTTCCCGAGAACCTTATATAAAAGGGGCTTCACCCCTTGCTTTCCAGCATTAATATATTTCCAATGCAAAGAAGCTTCCTCGCAACTCAAGCATGCCAACGTTCTTCAAAAATCTTCCGTGCTCGAGTTCGTCCGCGTAGCAAACGATCAAGATCATCGACATGCTGTCTAAGATAGTCTACAATCCTTCCGGTGTCATCGGTATTGTTTATTTCGTTGTTCAAAATTTTGTACTCAAATATCTGTAAAACTTTTGCGGCTTATAGAATTTTCTAACGAAAGCGGTTAAGGATCGTGGGCCTTGGAGTAGGAGCCGTCAAAGACTCTGAACCAAGTAAAAAAGAAAACTTGTTAGCGTTGTGATTTTTGTTTCTTCCGTTGCATTCTGACTTTTTCCGAAAAATTTTACGTAATCGCTATTCACCCCCCCCCCTACCGATTACAATGATCCCACACAGTTTACCTCAGGTTCCAAGAATCTTGATATGATTCTTGGAAAATAGAAAGTCATTCTCAACAGATCCAGACTTGGCTACATAACCAACTCACGGTATAAATCTTATTATTCTATGTTGAACCATTCTAGAACCCAAGTCTAAGCATGGGTCCCTAAGATAAGATTGACTGATCAAGCAGGACCAAATCACTATTGGATCCCTAAGGATAAAATTCATATCTTAGATAGTCCATATTTAGGCTTTAGTCAGGGGGAGCCAATAGAAAAATTATTTTTATAATTTGATGATTTCCTTATATGTTCTTCTTATTTATTGCTTGGTGATTATTTATTTATTTTAAAATTACCATGCTTAGGAATAGAAATGGTTAGATAAGAACCTAACTTGATTGAAACTTACACAACCTAGTATTAGGATAGGGCAAGATGATAGTACGTTAGGGATGCCTATCTAAGGAGTAAGGTAGGGTAAGGAGTACCCTATTTGGTCTTTTTGGCTCAGTGGAACTAGCCGAAGCTACCTCGCTACATCCTCGACTAGTTAGACCAAGGTTTCTTAAAGAGTAACTTGAAAATAAAATTTCTTTAAAAGACATTCTCTAGGAAAGGGTCGTTGCTCCGATAACCAAGAAGGTTCCTGTGCCTCGCCAAAACTTGGTAGCCGATTATTGAAACTTATTTTCAAATTACTACTTGTTGAACTTGAATCTAACTCAATGTTCAATCAAATCATAGTTTTTAATTTAAAATCAATGATAAAATTTGATGCATCTCACAAAATAGATAAAGGTACCATGTTTTGTCACTTAGAATTGGGTGAGATGCTTAGAGTATAAAAGATTAGTCCAGCCCAACCAACCACACACCTAATAAATTTTATCCTAATTTAAACTCAACTTAAATTTAATTTTTTAAAATTTAAACTCAACTTAAACTTAAAATTTAAACATAACAAATTTTCTCTAAAATTAAAACTTAATTTAAAAATTCAAATTAAATTTTAACTTAATTATTCAATCTTTTAGAATTCAATCTTAATTTCAAAATCTAACTTAAAATTTTAAAATTATTTCAAAATCTAACTTAAATTTTCAAAATTATTTCAAAATTCAAACTTAATTTCAAAATCTAATTTAAATTTCAAAATTGTTTTAAAATTCAAACTTATTTTTCAAAGTTAATTCTAACTTAAATCTAACTAATCAGATCAAACTAACTCACAAATATATCTATAGGAATAACATGATAGATAACTTAGACTGGGTAAGACAGGCTAAGCAGTGAAACTCAATTAATCTATCTCTATAGAAATGGATCCAAAACAGGGCACTTTATGTATAGGAACATAAAGATTTGGACTAGTGGATGTTAGATAGTGAGTGCTCTACACATATAAGTAGAGACAAATTGACGTTCACCAAAATCAAGTACAAGAATCTAGGTTCAGTGACATTTGACAATAATGTTATACTTAAGGTAATTGGTTCATGTGACATTAAACTAAACTCAGATTTTATTATTAAAAATGTGTTATTAGTTGATCATTTCAATTTTAACTTACTTAGCATAAGTCAACTTTGTGATACTAGTTATGTAGTTACTTTTTCTTATTCAGACTGTCTTATTAGGAACATACAAGACCTAGAAGTAACCCTTAAGGGAATTTAGAAAAATAATATTTATGTTATTAACCTTCCATTCTCACCTAAATATTTTCTATCCCAACAAGAAGAAACTAACTTGTGGCATAGAAGATTAGGTCACACCCATACCAAAATAATTTCAAAACTAAGTCAAAATGGACTAGTAAAGGGTATTCCCAAACATAGAAATTTTGAAAATTCAATTTGTAACCCATACCAACAAGGTATACAAACAAAGTCAACCCATAAACCTGTCCAATCAGACCTAACCCAAGCTATACTTGAGCTCCTACACCTAGACCTATTTGATTCTCATGGAGCCACGTCACTAAGCAGAAATCAATACTGCTTTGTAATTATTGACGATTACTCTAGATTTACCTGGGTTAAGGTTTGAAAACCAAAGATGAAGCTTTTGAAATACTTAATACTTTATATAAAGTACTTGAAAATGAAAAAGATACTAAAATCAAATGAATTAGAAGTGACCATGGGGGGAATTTGAAAATCTAAAATTTAATGAATTCTATAAAATTAATGGATACACCCATGAATTTTCTTGCCCTAGAACCCTCAACAAAATGGAATAGTTGAAAGAAAGAATAGGACTCTTCATGAAGCTGCTAGGACTATGTTTAACGAATATAATTTATCAAATCAATTTTGGGCATAAGCAATAAATACAGCCTGCTACATCCAAAATAGGGTCCTAATAAATAAAAGACATAATATCACACCCTATGAAATTTATTATCATAAACTACCTAATTTATATTATTTAAAAGTTTTTGGGTATAAAGTACATATCCTAAACACTAAAGACTACTTAGGAAATTTTCAATCAAAATCAACCTCAAGAATTTTTGTAGGGTACTCAATCACATGTAGGGCATATAGGGTCTATAACAAACATACCCTTAAAATTGAAGAAACTACAAATGTAATATTTGATGAAGAAATGGTAACTAATTTACCTAACCTAATTAATACACCTAACTTAACTAACTCACCTGACTTAATCAAACAATCTTACTTAAACAACTCAAACCAAGACTTAGAAGAAATAGAATTAACACCTGAATCAAGCCCAAACCAAACAGTTGAAAAATAATTAAACTTGAACAACCTAAACCATCTTCTAGGACTAGGTCAAATCATCTGACTGACCAAATCTTAGGTGACCCAACCTTATGTGTTAGAACGAAATCATCCTATAGAAACCTAAGCCAAACCCAAGACAATAGAAGAAGCATTACCTGACCCAGACTGGATTATATCTATGCAGGAAGAATTAGCCCAATTTGAGAGAAACCAAGTCTGGGACTTAGTACCAAAACCAAAAGGTAATACTGTAATAGATACTAAGCGAGTTTTTAGGAATAAGCTGGTGATAAAGGAGAAATAGTCAGAAATAAAGTTTGTTTAGTGGCTAAAGGGTTCAGTCAAATTGAATGATTATATTATGATGAAACCTATGCACCTATAGCTAGACTAGAATCAATTAGGATGCTTTTAGCTTATACAACACATAAGAGATTCAAATTATGTCAAATGGATGTTAAGTTTGCCTTTCTTAATATATTTATAAGGGAGGAAGTTTATGTAAGTCAACCTCCAGGTTTTGAGGACTTAGAACAGTAGGACCGGTGCCGTCGATAGAGGGGGGGTGAATATCGACATGAAAAATCTTTTCGTAAATACATTCTAGACAAAGAGTTAGTGCACAACGGAAAATAGAAAGAACGAAGATAAACAACACAGAAGACAAGCGGGTTTTTACTTGGATCCCAACCCCCAGGGTCAGTACGTCCAAGGCCTAATTACGGGTAGCGTCCGTCCACTAATGGTCTCCTTTCCAGACTTTTCGAAGGTGGAGAAGCCAGTCTTACAGTTTATGTTTACAATCAAAATGATAAGTAAATTAAGTGCATAAAATAAAATCAAACCAAACAAAAGTCGACGATCCCAGCCGATCTGGAACTCCGAAGTGCAGCGCACTTCCTCCTGGAGCCTCCTTGGTCGCAGAGCTTCATCTCTAGTGCTTTTTCTTCACTCAGAATGCTTAAAATGTTGTAGCAGTTTTTGTTCTGAGTTGAGGGGTCGAAGCCCCTTTTATAGCATCTTCACGGGCACCCTAGAGCCTTTGGGGCGCCCTATAGGCGATCAAAACTTCATCCGAAATCGCAAACTTCACGATGCTGATAAGAAGCTAGTCCAGGGCACCCTAGGCCTTCCAGGGTGCCCTAGGCCTTCCAGGCCGCCTGGAACCATCGAGGCGCCTGGAAGCATGGGGGTGCCTGAATTCATTCAGGCACCGTGGATGTAGTTTCCAGGCCATCTTGTGTTTGTTCGCCTGCCTTGTCTCTAGGTACTTGCAAGATACACAAACACAAGGCAAACAAATATATAATCTTAGCGATAATGATTGGTTCTGACTTTGGATTTCTCGCGAAACCCTAGGTCGAACCGACGCTTAGTGTTCCCTTCCCGGGGAACGCGCCCTTGCCTACTCCTCTCAGGAGAAGTTTGCCAACCGGCTCCTCCGGTTGGACTTTTACCAGATCTTCCGGATCAGGACTTCGGTGCCCAATCCACGACCAGGACTTATTGCCCAATTCCACGAACCACGACTTCGTGCCCAACCCTCGGTCAGGTCTTAGGTGCCTAGCCCAATTCTACGAACTAGGACTTCGTGCCCAACCTTTGGTCAGTTCATAGGTGCCCAGCCCTCATCCAAGACTTAGTGCCCAATTCCTCGAACCAGGACTTATTGCCTAGGTTAACTAGGACTTTTCGTTACCTTGATAAGGATTTCTTAAGCTAGTTATATTAATCCTGGCTAGACTTCTCTTCTGCCAAACATCAAATCATGTTTGGCTCACTCCTTGGTGTAACTGACCAACCCTGGGTTCTGGTTGACTCTGCCAAACATCAGATCCTATTTGGCTAATCCTTTGTCAACCTGATCAATCCTGGGTTACCAAACATAAGGTCCTATTTGGTTTAACCCTTGATCACTTTGGCTAACCCTTACCATGTCTAACATATATTACTAACTTAAGTATATTGTTAAACATCGAATCATTATAGGAAGACATCACTGATGCATCTTGCACTAACAATCTCCTCCTTTTTGATGTTTGACAATAACTTAAGTTAGATTAGGTCTTAAGGGTTAAATCTAGGTTTAATCCTTTGGGAGAAAATGAAAAAAAAATCTAACTTAAGCTCCTCTCTCCCCCTTTGTCACACATAAAAAAAAACAAAAAAAAACTTGCACCAATAATGAAAATTTTGAAATGATCACAAGCCTTTCTCCCTTTTTAAGATCATTTCTCTCTTCCTTTTGAAAATACTTAGGATAATTTTTTGAAAGCATATATAAATTTTGATAAAACATTTTGAAACTCTGCCCCCTTTTTTTTTGAAAAAGACTAAGTACTTGTTTTGTAAAATATTATATAAAAAAGTAAGTACTTAAATTGCACCAATAATATGGAAAAATTGAACTTCCCTAAGTCTGACAACAATCCTAGGAATCTTGTTGACCACAAGAAAATTCCTATATGTCTTAGGGATTTTTCACAAATGAATATTTTTTAATAAAATTTTATTTTGAAAACATAATAATTTTCTTGACTTGGTTTCTTTTCCAGTCTGACACAATCCTTGGAAACCTTGTTAACTTTAAGGAAATTTTCCTAAGTGTCCTGGTGATTTTCCAAACTCAAGTAAAAATTATTTTCAAATTGATTCCACAAGTCAAAAAGGTTTTCGAAATAAGTTCTTGACTTGGATTCTTTTCCAGTCTGACACAATCCTACGAAACCTTGTTAACTGCAAGGAAATTTTCCTAAGTGTCTTGGATATTTTCCAAACTCAAGGAAAAATTATTTCAAAAGTACTTAAAGTCAAAAGGATTTTGAAGATGAGTTTTAAAAAGATAATATTATGTTTTCAAAATGATTTTGAAAATATAGTGTATGAAAACATAATACTTTTTGAAACTTTTAATAGTTCTTTTAATTTGACCTCCCCCTAAACCAACAGAATTATCAAATAATTTTGAAAAACAATTGTCAGAAAATAGAATAAAAAAGAGACTTTCTATGTGACTTTAGGGTTTATCAAAAATCAAAAGAGTAATTAAAACAATTTTTGAAAGACATTTTGAAATGATAGTATTTGAAGAAGTATTTTTGGAAAAATCTTTTGAAGGACATAATAATTTTTGAGGAAATAATTTTTGAAAAAGTATTTTGAAGGATAAATAGGTTTTTGAAACATTTTTCGAAAACGTATTTTGAAATGTGTTATTTAAAAGTATTTTGAAAGACCTGAATTTTTGAAAAGAATAATTTCTGAAATGAATTTTTTTGAAAAATAACTTTTAAAAGAACATAAAGAAAACTCCCTCTGAACCTGACACTGTCTGACTCTACGTAAGTGTCTTAAGGGACTTCAGTGTTGACCTAACAGGTTTGTGTCTAAGTGTGTAGGTCAAACAATTTTCAAAAGGATATATAAGTTTTTGAAAAACATGTATCTATAAGTAAGCAATCAATCAAGCATGAAATTCATTAAAGCATTATTATGTTGAACCATTATTTTGAAAATAATTTTTTTTAAAGAAAATATCATAAGGATTTTGAAAACATTTTGGAAAACATTTGTCAATTAATTAGTCCTTAACATCTCACCTAGTCTAAATGTCGCAGTACAAGCAAGCATTGTTGCCTTATGGATGTATTGTGAGATGCTTGAATAATTTTTTTAATTTTATTTTAGACTGGTTGACCTTGAGTTAGATTCGAGTTTAATCAATTTGTAAATTAAAGGCAATTTTCAATAATCAGCTTCGAGGTCTTGGTGAGGCACAGAGACCTTCTTTGGCCGTAGCCTTATTGGATCATCAACCCTTTCCTTAGACAAAGCCTTTAAAAGAAATAATACCTTCATTTTACTCTTTGAAAAACTCTGTTCTAACTAGTCTAGGATGTGGCGAGGTAACTTCGGCTAGTTCCACTTAGCTAGGCCAAGCTTCCCTAACGTACTATCATCTCGCCCCACCCTAATACTAGGTTAGGCAAGTATCAACTAATCTTTTTCCTATTTAACCGTTCTAAATCATGCAGAAAATTAAACATGAATGACATGACAAATATTTAAGAAAAAAAATAGTAAATGCATGAACATGACATTTATGCATGAGTCAATCAAGTCATAAGTTTTTAATTAAGTTTCTAATAATGTATCAAATTCCCGATTTGATACACATCGCGTGAACCTGGAATATGCCAACCCACTTTGACATATTTAATATTATTAAGTTGGAGGTTTCGACTAGGTAGAATTTTATTTGGTTTCATACTTAAAGGTAATTTTAGTTCGTGGATTAAGGATTAAAATTATTAAGGATTAGTTAAGATTGATATTATCATGAGTTAATTAACGTTACAAATTGTTAAGAATTAATTGGGGTTAAATTAATTAAGGATTAATTAGAGATAAATTAATTAAGAATTAATTAGAGTTAAATTAATTAGGAATTAATTAGAGTTAACTTGTTAAGAATTAATTAGAGTTAAAGTAATTAATGATTAATTAGAGTTAAAGTAATTAAGAATTAATTAGAGTTAAATTAATTAAGAATTAATTAAGGTTAAACTGTTAAGAATTATTAGAGTTAAAGTAATTAAGGATTAGAGTTAAAGTAATTAAGGGTTAATTAGAGTTAAAATAATTAAGGATTAATTTAAATTAATTAAGATTCAATTAGAATTAAGGTTATTAAAAGTTAATTGAAGTTATTGATTAAAGTTGAGGTTATTTAAGGTTTAATTATTTGAGAATTAATTAAGGTTTAATTATTTGAGATTTATTTAAGAATTAATTGAGACTTTATTAAGAATTAATTAAGGTTTAATTATATGAGACTTAATTAAGTATTAATTAAGGTTTAATTATTTAGGTTGTTAAGAATTAATTAGGTTTTAAGATTTCAGGGTTAAATAGTAATTGTGGGTCTAATTGCATCATTTCTAATTGTGGGATCGTTTAGAATCGATAGAGGGGGGGGGGTGAATATCGATCAAATAATTTTTCGGAAAAATGAGAGCAATTGCATAGCGAAAAAATTCAATGATAACACTTGTATTTTTTTTACTTGGTTTGGAGCCGCGGTCGGCTCCTACTCCATGGCCCACGGTCCTTGACCGTTTACATTGGGCAATTTTATATTCCATGAAAATATTATAACTTTGAAATTCAATATAGAATTTTAAAGAAAATACAGCAATAAGAAAATTCTATACCGACGACCTGAGAAGGTTGAATATCGGAGCCGCGGGTCATCGTTGGCGCTTGAGACTTGAGCACGGAGCGTTTGGAGCAGAGCGCTTGAAAGAAATTGTAGAAAGAAGTTGTTTTCTGAAGCAAGGGCGTGCACCCCTTTATATAGTCGATGCTGGGGCGCGTGTGTTGAAGGGGGCGCCTGACACGTGTCCCATTCTGCGCAAACATCAATCCGCAGTCTTGGCCAGCGTTTATCCCTTCAACTGAGGTGCCTGAGCTGACTGGGGTGCCTATATGAGCACAGGCACCACATATGTTGACGTGGAGGCTTGCTTCAAGTAGGCTTTGGAAACACGCTTGTCTGGGGCGCCTGTATCAACACAGGCGCATGTTCAAATAGGCGCCTGGGAGAAGAAACTTCTATCCCTTTATTCCTGTAACTAGGGTTAGTTCGAAAACACAAATAACACATAAATGATATAAGTTTAAGTATGATTAATAGCCTGAGCTATCTTGGTTCTGACTTTGGGCTTCCTAAATTGAACCATAGGTCAAACCGATGCCTAATGTTCCCTCCTATGGGGAATGCGTCCTCACCTACTCCTCTCAAGAGAGTTTACCTGTTTGCCAACCGGCTCCTCCGGTTGGACGTTTGCCCAATCCCCCGGATCAGGTCTTTGTGCTTAGTCCGCGACCAGGACTTATTGCCCAGCTTCACTCACCAGGTCTTCGGTGCCCAGTCCACGACCAGGACTTATTGCCCAGCTTCACTCACCAAGTCTTCGGTGCCCAGTCCACGACCAGGACTTATTGTCGAGCTTCACTCACCAGGTCTTCGGTGCCCAGTCCATAACCACGACTTATTGCCCAACCTTATGTCAAGACTTCGTGCCTAGATGACCTAGGACTTTTCCTGTACACTCGAGTAACATCGTTAGATCACACCAAAACCTTAACTTATGAACCCTTTGCCATTATCAAAACACAAGTTCGATCTTGGTGCTTCTGGCACCAACAATCTCCCCCTTTTTGATTTATGGTAATCAGGCTCAGAAAGTTAAGTTTAATCAGTTAATGCATATAACAAGCATGTCTGTAAAGGAGATTACAAAAAAACTATTTACTAAGCTCCCCCTGAAATGGACATTCTCCCCCTGAAACTTTTAATGATATGCAGTTTTCAAAAAGTCTAAGTGTATGAATTTTGACTAAGTGTTTTTTGAAACAAAGCAAGGCATTTGCACATTTACAATGATTTATCACTTAAAAATTATTGTGCAAAGTTTTCACTTAGAAAAAATTTGTGTAAAATATTCACTTAGAAAAATTTAGAGAAAATCTCACTAACAAAGTTTTACTTAAAACTCTTTGCATTTAAATAAAATGCAAAAAAAAATTTGTGCATTTCGAAAAATTTTGCTTAGAAAATTTCTTAAGAAACTTTTGCTTAAAATAATTTTTGCTTAGAAATTTTTCTTTGGAAAATTGCACTTTAGAAAATTTTGTTGTGCCCTTGAAAAATTTTGTGTTCTTCAAAAAAAAATTTGTGCCCTTGGGAAAATATTTTTACCAAGAAAATTTGTACACTTAAAAAATTTTGCTTAGAGAAAAATTTTGTGCAAAAAATATTTTACTTAAAAGATTTGGTGCACTTAAAAAAAGTATTGCTTAAAAATTTGTGCATTTTGAAAAATTTTGCTTAGAAACATGCACTTATGAAATTAAAGCAAAAAAAATGCACTTAGAAAAAAAATTTGCTAAGAAAAATGCACTTAGAAAAAAATGTTCGAAAGAAAATGCACTTAAAAAAAATTTTGTGCACAAACAAAATTACTTAGTAAAAAATTTGGAGAATGTTTTTACTTAGAAAAAAAAGTTTGCACTTGAAAAACTATTTGCTCAGAAAAATTTGTGCACTTAAGAAAAATATTTTCGAAAGAATTAGAGCTTTAATTTTAAATTTAATTTGAAAATTTAATGCACTAAGCTTTAACTTTTTGAGAAAATGAAAATTTGAAAAAAAAAAAATTTACTCTCTTTTATTTTCTCTCTCCCTCTTTGCCATATATCAAAAAAATGATAAAAACTAATTGCAAGTTAATTTTGAATCAGGTTAGTAACAATTTTAGTACGTATTGAACTAGCTCTAGTGAATTCAAGTAATAAAAAGGACCAAACCAATTAAACTAGACTTGTTTGGGTCCTGTCTAACCCAGTTGGCTACTCACTAACTGTTATATAATAGTAGCTTTCACTAGGGTTAGTCAAGTTAAGTGATCTGATCAAGTTAGATTGTTTAAGCTTGAACACTTAACTTGATTGCTATTCAATTGTATTTATTGCCCCAACTACTATAGATGAATTGACTTAAAGCATCTTGAGTCAAGGCATAGACCTAAGCATCTCAACCCACTCTAGGTTATCAATCAAAGTACCCTAAGGTGCTTGTGAGATGCTGGCTTTAGATCTATAGGTGCATGCAATTCTAGGGTTAAATCCTAGGCTAAGTCCGTTTGCGCAAAACACTAGTTTAAAAGGGGGTACTTTTTTTTAAAAAAAATCTAAGTCAAAAATCATTTTAAATTTTAAGAACATAATAAAAGAAATGATTTTTCAAAAGATATTAGATACTACTTTTTAAAAAAATTATGAAAATATAAAACAAATTTTTGAAAAGAAAAATAGAGCAGTCCTATTCTACTAAGCACAACCCTAACTGCCTTCTTAGTAAGCTAAACTCAGTTTCAGGTAAGGGTTTAGTAAAGATGTCGGCTAAATTGGATTTTGAGTCCACATGCATAAGTACAATTTCGCCCCTGGCTACGTGATCCCTAACAAAGTGATGTTTTACTTCTATATGTTTGGTTCGGGAGTCATGAATCGGGTTTTTAGTCAGATTTATTGAACTTATGTTGTCAATGAACACATTGGTTTTGGTATAGTCCAGCTGGAAATCCTTAAGAGTGTGTATCATCCATAAAAGTTGTGCCACACACTCTCCTAGGGCAACATATTCTGCTTCAGTTGTGGACAAAGCTACGCAATGGTGCTTTCTACTACACCAGCTGACTAGACTGTGTCCTAATAATTGACAACTTTCACTTGTACTCTTTCTATCTAATTTATAACCAACTTAATCAGAGTCAGAGTAGCCAGACAATTCAAAAGTGGAAGTCCTAGGATACCAAATACCTACATTTAGGGTACCCTTAATGTACCTTAGGATATTTTTTAGTGCTGCTAAGTGGGATTCCTTAGCACAGGTTTGGTATCTAGCACACATTCCTACAACAAACAAAATGTCGGGTCTATTAGCAATTAAGTACAATAGACTACCAATCATACTCCTGTATAATTTTAGGTCAACTAGTTTACTTTCAAGTTCATTATCTATTTTGATATTTGTAGCCATGGGAGTACATAAACTTTTAGAATTTTCCATTTTGAATTTCTTTATTAGTTCCTTTGCATATTTGGATTGATGAACGAAGTTACCATCTCTGGTTTGTTTAATTTGCAGACCTAAGAAAAAGTTTAGCTCACTTACCAAGCTTATTTCAAATTCGCTCTCCATAATTTTGACAAATTCTTTTAAAAAGTTAGAATTTGTTGACCCAAATATTATATCATCTATGTATATTTGAGCTATAAATATATCTTTTTCTAAGGTTTTAACAAATAATGTTGAGTCAATTTGTCCTTGGTTAAATTCCTTAGAAATTAAATAAGTTGATAGTCTTTCATGCCTGGCCCTAGGTGCTTGTTTTAACCTATAAAGGGCTTTCCTAAGTTTGAACACATATTCAGGTTTGTCTAAGTCCTCAAATCCTGGGGGCTACCCTACATAAACTTCTTCTTTTATAAACCCATTAAGAAAGGCAGACTTGACATCCATTTGGTACAGTTTAAACCCTTTATGGGCTGCAAAGGCTAGTAACATCCTAATTGATTCAAGTCTGGCTATGGGGGCATAGGTTTCATCATAATCTAACCCTTCGACTTGACTAAACCTTTTAGCTACTAAGCGGGCTTTATTTCTCACAATTTCCCCTTGGTTATTTAGCTTGTTTCTAAATACCCACTTAGTGTCTATTACTAACGTACCCTCAGGTTTAGATACTCCCAGACATGGTTTCTCTCAAATTGGGCTAATTCTTCTTGCATTGCTATGATCCAATCTGGGTCAGGTAGGACTTCTTCTATAGTCTTAGGTTCAATTTTTGAAATAAGAGCAATCTAACTAAGATTTCTATAAGAAGACCTGGTTCTGACTCCTAAGGTTGATCGGCCATGATTTGGTCAGATGGATGATTGAGTTTGGCTTTCTTTGTTCTTCTTGAACTAGGTTCAGCCTTAGGTCTAGCTGGAAGGTTTGGTTTAATGCTTGGTTCGACTACTTGGGTTGGTTCAGCTATTGGTTCAGTTGAGGCCTCAGTAGTTGGTTTAATTGATAGTTCATTTAATAGTTCAATTAATGGTTCAATTGATGGTTGACTATCTTCTTGATCAAGATTTGATTTTCATTATTAATAGATTTTGTTTCAATTTCTTCATCAATGATTAAGTTGGTAGTTTCTTCAATTTTATGGGTTTGTCTGTTGTAAACCCTATAAGCTCTACTAGTTCTTGAATATCCTAAGAAGGTCCCTGGGGTTGATTTTGACTGAAACTTACCTAGGTAGTCCTTAGTATTCAAAATATGGACTTTACACCCAAAGGCCATTAAATAATGTAAATTAGGTATTCTATGATAATAAAGTTCATAGGGTGTCTTATTATGTCTTTTATTAATTAAGACCCTATTTTGAATGTAACATGCTGTATTTACCGCTTCTGCCCAGAATTGTTTAGTTAGGATATATTCATTGAGCATGGTCCTAGCGGCTTCTTGGAGGGTTATATTCTTTCTTTCAACTATCCCATTTTGTTTCGGAGTTCTAGGACATGAAAACTCATGGACGTACCCATTAATTTTACACAACTCCTCAAATTTTTGGTTTTCAAACTCTCCCCCCTGATCACTCCTAAGACTTTTAATTTTTGTGTCAGTTTGATTTTCTATTATTTTGCACAAATCATTAAAAGAATTAAAAGTTTCATCTTTAGTTTATAAGAACCTAACCCAGGTAAATCTAGAGTAATCGTCAATGATTACTAAGCAGTACCGATTCCCGCTTAGTGACTTGGCTCCATGTGAATCAAATATATCAAGGTGTAGGAGCTCAAGTTTGGTTTGGGTTAAGTCTGATTGGGTTGGTTTATGGGTTGACTTGGTTTATTTGACTTGTTAACATGAATTACAGATTGTATTGTCAAAGTTCTTAATTTTAGGTACACCTTTAATTAATCCAAGTTGAGTTATTTTTGAAATTAGTTTGGAATGAGTGTGACCTAATCTCCTATGCCAAAGATTGGTTTCTTCTAATTGAGTTAGAAAACATTTGGGTACTAAGGGTAGATTAATTGTGTAAACGTTGTTTTTCCTACTACCCTTAAGTGTTATTTCTGAATCTTGTAGATTCCTAATAAGGCAGTCAGAGTTGGTGAAGGCAACAATATAACTAGCATCACAGAGTTGGCTAATGCTAAGCAAATTGAACTTGAAATTTTCAACCAATAATACCTTCTTAATGATAAAATCTGAGTTAAGTTCAATAATACCTGACCCAATTACTTTAAGTGTAGCATTGTTGCCAAATGCTACTAAGCCTAGGTTCTTGAACTTGATTTTGGTGAACTTCAATTTATCTCCAGTCATGTGTCTGGAGCATCTACTATCCAACATCCACTAGTCCAAATCTTTATGTTCCTACACATAAAGTATGTTTTGATTTGGATCCATTTGTGTAGAAGTAGGAATAGTTTGAATTGAATTTCACTACCTAGTTTGTCTCACCCACATCTAGGGTTATCAAGCATGTTGACCTTATGGGTTCTTGTGAGACAAGTTTTCAATATGAGTTGAAATATATTTTTTTAAAATGTTAGATGAAAATTTCGAAAGATTATTAATTTTGAAAAAAATGTTGAATTAATTTTGAAATGTTGAATTAATTTTGAAAAAATTGTAGAGTTAGTTTTTGAAAGATTATTGATTTTGCAAAAAAACTGTTGAATCTAAGATTTAATTAAAGCTTGTGTTAGATTCAAATTTATCAAATAGTAAATTGAATTTGAGTTTCGATAATCGGCTTCCAGGTCATGGCGAGGCACAGAGACCTTCTTTAGTCGTAGCCTTATTGGAGCAACAACCCTTTCCTTGACAAAGCCTTTTACTGAATGTTCATTTTCAAATTACTTCTTGAAAAATTTTGGTCTAACTAGTTTAGGTTTTGGATCGGTAGCTTCGGCTAGTTCCACCAGACTAAAAAGACCGAGTAGGGTACGCCTTACCCTACTTGACCTTATTAGAAGGGCTTCCCTAACGTACTATCATCTTACCTCCACCTAATACTATGTTGTTCAAGTTTTAATTAAGTCATTTGTCCTTAAACTAACCAATCCTATGTCTAAGCAGAATAATAACATTGCAAAAATAAACAGGCAATAAGCATAAAAAATATCTAAGTCTTAATTGGAGTAATACTCCGGATTTTCGAAATCAGCAAGATTGTGAATTAAATTTTCTAGCATATTAACCTTACGTTTCAGAGTTTCATGTTCTTGTTCTAATTTTTTGAAATTTGCCTTAACTAATCTATATGATTCAATCACGTTATTTAAGGTAAATACTGGATTTTCAAATAATGTAAATTTACATTTCTCGATTGTTTGTCCAGTATTCTTGAGGGTCCCTTTTATTGTAGGTGGTGAAGACCGCCTCTTACGAGTAGGACACTGATTTTTATAGTGTCCTATCTCCCTGCACTTAAAACATATTATATGACTTTTAAATTTTGAATTTACCATGTTACATTTTGATTCCTCGTTGGGAATCTCCCCCTTGATTTTAGCCATCTTTCTTTTGTTTGTTTGTTTCTTCACCATCTTGTAGTAGTCACTAGCCCACTGGACCAATTTTGTTTTATTATCGTCTGACTCCGAATCTGAGTCAGACTCAGATATTGGTTGTGGCTTATTCTTTGGTGGTTCTCATGGAGTTTTCCCTGCAATAGAAACTATACTTTCCTCGACCATTGCAATATTAGTTTGCTCATTTAATCTTAATTCTGAACAAAGTTCAAAATTGGTTACCAATTTTGTCTTGGAAGACTCGTCTTCTTATTCTGGTTCGATTTCGAAGTCGGGTACGGATTCTATCTCATCTTCTGATCCGAAGTCGATTTCGAAGTCGGGTACCGAGTCTGTCTCAGCTACTTGTGCCTGAGCCGAGAGTGCAAAATAGCTTACCTGATCTTTTTCTTCATCTGAGTTCTCTTGATGTAGGTTGATCAGCTTTTGCCAAATTTCTTTAGCACATTCGAAATGTCCAACTAGTCTGAGTTGTTCATTGGTTAGGCCACACTGAAGGATTGTAGTCGCCTTAGCATCTGTCTCAATCTTGTTGAGCGTTAGTTCATCCAATTTATCCCATGCGGTTGATAATCCATCTTCTTTGGGAAAGATGAATTCCGTTTGGATTATCATCCATATATCCATATGGGACATCAGGTGAGATTCCATTTGATTTTTCCAATCTCTGAAATTCTCGCCAGAGAAAAGCGGTGGATGATAAGTGTCATTTTGTTGATCATATTATATGTTTAAATCCGTGTTTTACCTATATTTTACTTGTGTAATTGTGGATTTGGCCTAGGTTCTAGGATTTGTATTCTTTTTGAACTTAATTGTAAATTTGGTTATATTTGAGTTGTTTTGTCACTAAATTTTTGATCTACTTTTGTAGGCTTGGCAGGATCATGGACCTAGGCCATGTTGGGTCGAAGTTGAGTCAAAAGTGGATTAGATCAAAGGAATCAAGCGTCAACGCATTTGGACCGTCCGATGCAAGAACGGTTAGATCTAGACCATCTGAGAACTTCTGATCGATCCGAGCTGGGGTTAAGTCTAATAGAGCGATCAGATCAAGATCTGAGAGTTTCAGCCCAATCGGAGATCATCTAGCCGTTGGATCACGATCAGAGTGATCTAGACCATCCATACAAAGATCAAGGTGATCTGAACCATCCGTTGGAGATCTGGCAGATCCGAGCTACCAAGATGATGATCCTGACCTCTGATCAAGATCTGGAAAATTTGAATCAAATCGGACAAAGATCCACCGTTGGATGAAGCGGGATTAATCTCAGCCGTCCAAATTAAATGGTTTAAGTTTAAATAGGAATTCCCTCGGCAGATCTCGGGGTCGCGTCTTCAGCTCAGCGTTCTTCTTCTCCGTTTCTTCTTCAATTCTTTTGGCGATTTCTTCCATTGAAGGCGTGTCCAACTCGATCAGCACCTTGGAGCAAGATCTGGATCCTCGAAGGAGGTTTCTATGGAGATTTAATCACTGATTTACAGCTGTGCGCGAATCTGTGATCAGATCTGAAATTGGAGCTAATTCCCAGCGATTTGTGAGTTTAAGGGTTCTTGGCTTGCCCTTGCGTGACGAACAAGGTGGTCTTGATACAAGGAATGGTCGAGAATTAGTTTAAGCTGTATTGTATCTTGTTTTAGCTGTAATTTCAATTCTGCTTTTCATTTCTGTATTTGTATTCAAATCAGTTGTTTAAGTTCTTTATCTTGAGTTGTTTTAGCTGTAATTTCATTTTATCCTGCAAGTAGTTAAATAGGAAACTTGCCTAGTGAACAATCGTCCTAAATTTTAGTTTATTTCGTGCTTAGTCCATTTCTGAATTTCTTTTAGCTGTGCGTATCAGGGTTACTGCTGTGTATCAGCTTTTATCAATCTGCGTATCAGTTTTCTTCTGCTAGAACACTTCTGAATTTTGTATCAAGTTGGCTTTGGTTTTGTTTTCTGGATTTAGTTGTAGCTTATTTCGTTTACAAAGCATTTAAATTCCATGTTTGCGCTTAGTTTCGATTGATGCGTGCTAGTTTTATCCCTGCAAAGCATGTAATTCCATTTCTGCAAAGGTTAGTTCCAATTCTGTAAGTTCTGATTATAAGTCCTGAATTGTTCCAAGTGATTTCGATTCCTTGTGAAGCTTATCTGAACCTTGGATTGTGGTATTCAAGTTTAGTTGTTTTGTTTGATTTTGTATTCAATCCATGTTGCCTTTTATTTCTGCTAGCAGTTTCTGAATTCCTGCACATGTATTGCTGCATTAGATGTTTAAAAATTGATCTTCAACTGTTTGTTGCTCTTTGTTTAAATTGTTGTAGCAATTCTACACCAAACATTGAATTCGATCAGCCTTAGCATTAGACAGTTTAGGTTTATTTGCATGCAATGTTTCAGTATGTTGCTTCTGAAATTGTATCAATGGAGCATTAGTTTCTTTTTGAATCGTATATGAACACCAACTTGAGCATTTGATCTTAGTTTCCTTACTTGATTTGGCATCCAAGTCAAACTGAAATTTTGTACTGCATCTTCTGAAGTTCTGAATTCTGATTTTGCATTAAGTTCAATTCTACCTAGCTGTCTACATCTCCAATTTTCTTCCTTCAATTCTACATTCATTTCACTGAGATTGTTTGTCCAAGCAAATTGATAAATTTCATTTCTGAATTGTAGCATTATTGTTTCTACAAGTTCCCAATTTCGACACAACACTTTTTTTTTTCTTTTGCATATCAAGTTTGTATCAAGTTTGATTCCATTTCACAACTTGTAGTGTAGAATTTCATTTGATATCAGTTTGGGTAGCGATTCCTGCAAGTTTACTTTAGTTAGTTAAAGTTGTTCATTTGGTTGAGATCAATTAATTGTCATTACCTAATCTAGAACTTGCTCAGTTACATTTCCTTTCTTTCCATTGCAATTTCATTGCTGATTGAAACCAAAACCCCAAGATTTATTTGAAACCCCAAAAATAGTAACGACACATAAACATAAACTCGAGCACGAATTGAACAACTTGAACTAGCCCTTGGAAAAATACGACCTGTGGCCCCTTTACTACGCTTTTGTCTTTGATTGCAAAAAGGGTTTCCAGCACATTTATAAATTTTTAAAATTCTGATGGATCTACATTCGTGACAAATTTAATTACCTAAATTGGGTCCATCAAATTTTTGGCGCCGTTGCCGGGGAACATACTAGTTGAGTTGTTTGATTTTTGCTTGTATGCTTTTGGACATATCATTGGGTTCTATTTTATTTTGCTTTATCTCTTGTATACGGTTGCTGCCATTTTTTCTTGTTTGTTTTGTGACAGGGATGCAAAATCAAAATGTGGTCACCAGAGGACTGTAAAGAGATCACAAGTGCACTGTCAGAGTTAAAATTTTGGTTGAATCATTTGAATCAACAAATAACCAACAGGCCTTCATCTACTTACCAGCCACCATTACAACAATTCGAGCAACCACAGCAATTCCAACAATTTCAGCCGGATTTTCAGCCAAGTCTATCAAATTTCCAGAATTTTCAGAATGGGCAGCCACTATTGCAAAATTTTCAGCCTAATCAACCAAATTTTCAGCAAGAGTTTCAGCCCCAGTTTCAGCAATTTCAGCCTTCTAATCCGAATTTCCAGCCTACATTTCAGCAATTTGAACCTCAATTCCAGCCATATCAACAGGGGCAGCAAGTGTGTCAAACATTTCAGCAAGATCCGCCTCAAAACCAGCCATTTTATCAGCCCACACAGCCCTTGAATCAAAATTTTCAGCCTTACAACCAAGGGTTTCAAAATCAGAATTTTCAGCCCTTGCCACAGAATTTTCCACACCAAAATCAGAACTTTCAAGGCTACAACTCCCAGCAAAGTTTCCAAGAATATCAGCCCTTTAATCAGCCTCAACAGCCATGTTTTCAACCAAATCAGCAAGCTCAAAATTTTCAGCCTACTTCATCCTTTCAAAATCAGTCAAGGAGCTATGCTAACCAAGGAGGCTTTGAGAATCTTAATGAGAATGAGGCACAACAACAAAGAATAGAGGAGATTTATCAACAAGTTGTACAATATCATCAAAAGCAGCAAAGGCTTCAAGACATCGAAAGAGGCGTTGGACAAATTTCTAGTCAAATGAATCAAATGCCAGTTCAAGGTGACCCTAGTGCAGGGCCAAATCTTTCTTTAATGGATCTTGCAATTTTAGAAGAAGAAGAAGAAGAATACATTAAAGTCTGGGCACCTACAGCATGCATTCCTCCGGAGACTCCTATTCAAAATCCAATTCCCAATTTTTCAGCTCCAGAAGAAGAAACTGAAGCTCCACAGGACCATTCTAGACTTTTATTTTCTGATGATAGTGTTGTTAGTGGTCCTCATTTTTCTAATGTTGTTGTTGCAGATATTGTAGAAGAAGCATGTAGAGGAGATGATTCCATAGGTGTAGGGGATTGCACTAAGCCCCAGGGACCACCACAAGATTTAGAGAATGAACTAGAAAGTGTAGGGACTTGCATGGTGGAAGCAAGCACCCAAGGATCACCAGTTGATTGTCCACCAGAGCCTGAGGCTGAAGAGGAGCATGAACATGACCAGGAGGAGACCACAGATACACCTTCAGGTATTATCCAGCACGCTCAGGTAAGTATTTCTCCTTTTTGTTCAGAAAAATGCAGCGAGGTACCTAGTGCTAACTTTATTGATTCTGATGAATTTATTGATATACCTTGTGTAGAGATTGTTTGTGAAAATCCAATAGAGGTACCAAACATTGATTTCATTGATCGTACTGCATTACTTGATACATCTCTTGCTATGGATAGCGAAATAATTTTAGAGGCACCCATAATGGATGTAGTTTGTTATGATGATATTCTTGATACATATTATGTTGATAGTGAAAAATTTTTAGAAGAGCCTGAAATTGAAGTTGTTTATTATGAAGAATCTCTTGCTATTTCTTATGCTGAAATTGAGTGTGAAATACTTATGGAGGTACCTGAGATTGATTTTATTGGCTATGAAACATTTCTTGATATACCTTTGATGGATTCTAATTGTGAAAAATTTTTAGAAGAACCTGAAATTGAAGTTGTTTATTGTGAAGAATCTCTTGCTATTTCTTATGCTGAAATTGAGTGTGAAAAACTTCTAGAGGTACCCGAGATTGATTTTATTGACTGTGAAACATTTCTTGATATATCTTATGTAGAAACTGCTTGTGAAAAATTTACGGAGGTACCCAAAATTGATTTTATTGGATGCGATGCATTTTTAGATACATTTTATGTAGAGATTGATGATATTGCACTTATTTCTTACCCTGCACGGTTGAGGGAGGTCTTACATGGTTTTGCAGGGTCCAGAAGACTACTGGAATGGGTACTCCACCTAAACAGTCTCCGACCTCCTGGAAGATTTTCCAAAAAGAATAAAGAGGGAGGAGATGATCTTGCTTTAACTTATAGCACTCCACCTTTGAAGTGGCTATTGCACTTAAATCACCTTCGGCCACCTGAACAGTTTCTTGCAAAGTTTAAGTGTCGGGGGGTGATGCAAAATAAAATTGAGCAAATGAAGGAAATTTTTTCAGCTACTCCTACTCCTCCCCTACCACGATGGAGATTATTCCTTGATAGACTCCGACCGCCAGAAATAAAAGGGAGTTTACTTTTTCTTGCATTTTCTTTCATTGCCTTTTTCCTCTTTATGCTTGTTAGAAGTAGAATTTTCTTTTGAATTGAATTCTTGCTAATAAATGCATGAGTAGAGTAGAAGAATAAATAATAGACATTGTAAATACCATTTTAGGTTTTTTGGCACTTTTCCTTGACTAATAGGAATAAATGTATCCCTTTAGATTGTCTTCATAGCATTTTAGAGTCTTTTGAAAACAAATTAAATTTGGTTGTTAAAACTTAGGATTTAAGCTCATGGATGAAATCTTGGATGCTTGAGTACTACTTGGCCATGGATTCTTGATTGAGGACTTGAGATGAATTATTTTTACCTAGTGAGGGGTAGCCTTATTTTTGTGAAACATACATGTGATTGTACTCTAGAACTTGCTTAGGTTCTTTCAAAGTCATATTTCAATGATTGGATCACATCTATAGAGGCTAATAAATTTGTTTACCTTTTCATATCAATTCTTGTTACTAATCATGTTCTTTCTATTTTCTTTCGTTATCTTCTACTCTTAACCATACCTTTACAGGGGTTTGTTTGTTTGGGGATGTTCTTTGATGTTATTTTGCCCGAGACGGACAAAAGATTAAGTGTGGGGGAGTGGTTAGTGTGGAGGAAACATTTGAAAAAAAAAAAAAGTTCATTTCATTTTTGAGTTGAAACCAAAAATTGCCAATTGGAGTGGAGCTTGGTATCAAATTTAAATGGGGATTCAGTTGTTAATTGGAGGTGAAGTAGATCTTAAAAATCTGCAATGAGGAGAAATGGCACGAAAAGAAAAAAAAAGAAAAAAATAGAAAAAAAAAACTGTGCCATGGAAAAGAGTTTGAAAGCAATGGAGTTTGTAGCACTTGGGAAGTAGGAATTATGGAAGCTTAAATTGGCAACACTTTGCTGAAGTTTGGAATGAGTTGTAAAGTTTGAACTGAGCAGAAAATTTGTGCAAAAATCTGAACCAAAGTGGAACAAGTGAAGAAGAAGAAAAAAAATCTGTGCCAAGGGAGTTTTGTATCAATTTGCAATTGAAATTGGGTTTCCTAGGCTATGAATCAAGGAACTATGTCATAGATGTATCAAAAGTAAGGAGTACATCAGCTGATGGACAGAATTGAAAGAAATGCATGCGTTGAGATTTCAGTTCAGATTTAAAAAAAAAACAGAGGAAAAAAAAACTGCTGGAAAAGAAGAAGAGCTGGAGGTTAGAGGCAAAACACACTGAATTTGATTGAGAAACAAGCTGATATCAATCAGTTTGTTAGAGTTTCATTTAGTACAGAATTCTGAAGCTGGAAAACTGTGAAGAGCTGAGAAAAAAAAACTGATTGAAGGCAGAAATGAAGTAAAAGCAAAGTAAGTTGGCAAGTAACAATTCAATTAAAGCTCAGGGCATTGTAGGATTGGAAATGATTTGGATACGAATTTGGGGAGCTAAGTACTTCAGAACTGAACAAAATGAAGAACCAAAATGGGAGTTAGCAGCTGGAAAAATAAAACAGTTTGAAGAAAAAAAAAACAGTTGGAAAAAAATAAGGAAGCAAAAACAAGTTGGTACACAATGAGTTGTTGGCACCATGAATTAGTGAAGATACTCTCATCCAAATTGAAGATCTGCTCATTTACATTTTGAATTTACTAGAGAGGAAGAAAAAGAAAAGAAAAATCAGAAAGAAGAAGAGAAGAGAAAAAATGGCACACTAGAGGAGAAATTGGCACAAAGGAGTTGAGGAACTCTTTTCATCAAAATTTTGGAAAGGCATTGCAAAGATTCACTCTACCACACTTTGGATTCATTATATGGACTGAAAGGAGGGCAAAATGCATCAAGAATATCCTTGGACATCCAAGTCTTCCATTCCATCAAATTTGATATTTTCATGTCTTCTATTTCAATTTTTACCATCTTCTATATCTTTCACTTTTGAATAAACTTTTATAGATGTTGATTCTAATCTTGGATAATGGTAGAGAGTAGATAATAAGCAAGCCTATGGAAGTGCAAGAAGTATGTGTGTATGAGTGAGCTCCATTTTCATCATGTACTTAGCACTTAGGAGGAGAGCCACCAAAAGTTTCCTTTGAGAGGTTTAGTGAGTGAAATTCATCTCAATGAATCATGAAGGTTGAAATTGTTAAGTTGTTGATTTAAGGACAAGATACTAGTCTATAGAGTTTAGATTTTTGAGAATTGACAACCCTAGGTAATTTCTTTTCAATTGCTTCTACTTATATTTGGAAATAAACTAGGGGATACATGTTTAGTACTTTTCGCGAGACGCTCAAGCTTAAGTGTGGGGGAGTTGATAAGTGTCATTTTGTTGATCATATTATATGTTTAAATCCGTGTTTTACCTATATTTTACTTGTGTAATTGTGGATTTGGCCTAGGTTCTAGGATTTGTATTCTTTTTGGACTTAATTGTAAATTTGGTTATATTTGAGTTGTTTTGTCACTAAATTTTTGATCTACTTTTGTAGGCTTGGCAGGATCATGGACCTAGGCCATGTTGGGTCGAAGTTGAGTCAAAAGTGGATTAGATCAAAGGAATCAAGCGTCAACGCATTTGGACCGTCCGATGCAAGAACGGTTAGATCTAGACCATCTGAGAACTTCTGATCGATCCGAGCTGGGGTTAAGTCTAATCGAGCGATCAGATCAAGATCTGAGAGTTTCAGCCCAATCGGAGATCATCTAGCCGTTGGATCACGATCAGAGTGATCTAGACCATCCATACAAAGATCAAGGTGATCTGAACCATCCGTTGGAGATCTGGCAGATCCGAGCTACCAAGATGATGATCCTGACCTCTGATCAAGATCTAGAAAATTTGAATCAAATCGGACAAAGATCCACCGTTGGATGAAGCGGGATTAATCTCAGCCATCCAAATTAAATGGTTTAAGTTTAAATAGGAATTCCCTCGGCAGATCTCGGGGTCGCGTCTTCAGCTCAGCGTTCTTCTTCTCCGTTTCTTCTTCAATTCTTTTGGCGATTTCTTCCATTGAAGGCGTGTCCAACTCGATCAGCACCTTGGAGCAAGATCTGGATCCTCGGAGGAGGTTTCTATGGAGATTTAATCACTGATTTGCAGATGTGCGTGAATCTGTGATCAGATCTGAAATTGGTGCTAATTCCCAGCGATTTGCGAGTTTAAGGGTTCTTGGCTTGCCCTTGCGTGACGAACAAGGTGGTCTTGATACAAGGAATGGTCGAGAATTAGTTTAAGCTGTATTTTATCTTGTTTTAGCTGTAATTTCAATTCTGCTTTTCATTTCTGTATTTGTATTCAAATCAGTTGTTTAAGTTCTTTATCTTGAGTTGTTTCAGCTGTAATTTCGTTTTATCCTGCAAGTAGTTAAATAGGAAACTTGCCTAGTGAACAATCGTCCTAAATTTTAGTTTATTTCGTGCTTAGTCCATTTCTGAATTTCTTTTAGCTATGCGTATCAGGGTTACTGCTGTGTATCAGCTTTTATCAATCTGCGTATCAGTTTTCTTCTGCTAGAACACTTCTGAATTTTGTATCAAGTTGGCTTTGGTTTTGTTTTCTGGATTTAGTTGTAGCTTATTTCGTTTACAAAGCATTTAAATTCCATGTTTGCGCTTAGTTTCGATTGATGCGTGCTAGTTTTATCCCTGCAAAGCATGTAATTCCATTTCTGCAAAGGTTAGTTCCAATTCTGTAAGTTCTGATTATAAGTCCTGAATTGTTCCAAGTGATTTCGATTCCTTGTGAAGCTTATCTGAACCTTGGATTGTGGTATTCAAGTTTAGTTGTTTTGTTTGATTTTGTATTCAATCCATGTTGCCTTTTATTTCTGCTAGCAGTTTCTGAATTCCTGCACATGTATTGCTGCATTAGATGTTTAAAAATTGATCTTCAGCTGTTTGTTGCTCTTTGTTTAAATTGTTGCAGCAATTCTACACCAAACTTTGAATTCGATCAGCCTTAGCATTAGACAGTTTAGGTTTATTTGCATGCAATGTTTCAGTATGTTGCTTCTGAAATTGTATCAATGGAGCATTAGTTTCTTTTTGAATCGTATATGAACACCAACTTGAGCATTTGATCTTAGTTTCCTTACTTGATTTGGCATCCAAGTCAAACTGAAATTCTGTACTGCATCTTCTGAAGTTCTGAATTCTGATTTTGCATTAAGTTCAATTCTACCTAGCTGTCTACATCTCCAATTTTCTTCCTTCAATTCTACATTCATTTCACTGAGATTGTTTGTCCAAGCAAATTGATAAATTTCATTTCTGAATTGTAGCATTATTGTTTCTACAAGTTCCCAATTTCGACACAACACTTTTTTTTTTCTTTTGCATATCAAGTTTGTATCAAGTTTGATTCCATTTCACAACTTGTAGTGTAGAATTTCATTTGATATCAGTTTGGGTAGCGATTCCTGCAAGTTTACTTTAGTTAGTTAAAGTTGTTCATTTGGTTGAGATCAATTAATTGTCTTTACCTAGTCTAGAACTTGCTCAGTTACATTTCCTTTCTTTCCATTGCAATTTCATTGCTGATTGAAACCAAAACCCCAAGATTTATTTGAAACCCCAAAAATAGTAACGACACATAAACATAAACTCGAGCACGAATTGAACAACTTGAACTAGCCCTTGGAAAAATACGACCTGTGGCCCCTTTACTACGCTTTTGTCTTTGATTGCAAAAAGGGTTTCCAGCACATTTATAAATTTTTAAAATTCTGATGGATCTACATTCGTGACAAATTTAATTACCTAAATTTGGTCCATCAGTGTGCAAGTGTAATGTGATAACATTAGCACAATTAACCTAACCAAGAATCTAGTCCATCATTCTAGGACTAAACATATTGAAGTGCGTCACCACTTCATTAGAATGATGAACCAGGCAGCAGACAAATTGAACCTGGGGTGACCGGCCCGGCCCCACGGAAGTTTCCCACCGGTCACCAGGGTAAATCGGGAAGCGCTCGCGGTAGCAATCTAGAAGCCCAGCGTCCCAGGATTCGCGCCCCATTTGGAGGAAAAATTCCTGCAAAATGCGCCGTAGCTGGGGATCGAACCACGGATGCCTGGGTTAACAACTAGTTACCTTACCACTACACCATAGCCCACTTCATTAAAGATCATGTGACTAGGGGAGAAATTGTACTCTCACATGTAGAGTCCAAATCAAACCTAGCTGACATTTTCACTAAACCACTCCCCGAAAATGAATTTAGTTTCCTAAGAAGGGAGTTGGGAATGTGTCGTGCTTCATAGTTTTCCTAAATGTATACAAAACCCTTCATGATTATTTCGAATTGTTGGGAAACAATTGGGTAACTTTGGGGACATCTCACACAAACTATAAGGTTTACCAAAACATTTTTGTTTGCTAGAAATGGGGTGAGATGTTAGGATCAACTTAATTTCTCAAAATGTTAATGCATCCCTTGAGAAATTAAGTTGACGAGATAATAATCACTTCGGTGACCAAGTATGGGGAAAACCAATGCATAACATATGTGTATTTGGCTCCATGATCATACTTGGACATTCCAATCAAGAAAACTTGATTGGAAACTTGAATTTGATACAAACTTAGTTGAAATTACTTGAATGATTGTTGATTGAGTTTGACTCCATTTGGATGGATCAAAGTGATTGTTGAACCTATAAGGACCTTTGATCTCGGTTTAGGGATCAATTTTAGTCATGAGATCATGTTCAAGTTAGATAAACTTCATCAGATCTCGTTGGAAACATTCTGAAAATCTGAAACTGAATGTTTCAGATCGTATCAGGGAGTATCAGGAACCCTGATCAGTCACCGGACCGATCAGGCATAGGGTTGATCGGTCTCCGGACCGATCTGGCTCCATCCTGTAACGATCGGTCCACAGACCAATCGGACGGGCAGCAATGACTTTACGAAATCTTTACCATACTTACTGAGCTAGCCTGGATCGGTCCCCGGACCGATCTGGCACCCTATGGTGATCGGTCCACAGACCGATCAGGGGGCTCACAGGTTTCTCTCTGAACCCTACTGTTCGTGTCCTGATCGATCAGCCGATCGATCAGGATCGCTCCTGATCGGTCAACCGACCGATCAGGCCCAGGTCAGTCCGATCAAGCTAAAGCCTGATCGGTCTGGGCGCTATCAGATCGAACGGTGAACCGTTTAAACGCATTAAATTGTGGTTGGTGGATCGATCCACCAACCGATTAATTCCTTCGAAACCTTTCATTGCCGAACCCTAGTGCCGAAATCTCCCACCTGCGCGATCTTCACTTCGTACGAGAGCCTCCCAGTGCCTTCGTCTTCCTCTCGTGAGTGTGCGCGTGCGGTTCTAAGAGGGTTCTTCCGAGCTCTGTCTTCTTCCTACGTCCTGCGACGTTCTCTCTTGCTGAGGGGCTTTGCGATCTCTCTTGCGCCGAAGGTTTCTCCTGCGCAAGCTTTTCTTCCTTCAGATTTCAAGAACCTGATCACCAATGGCACCTAAGTAAGTTTTTGTCTCAGTTTTCCCTTCAAATCAGTTCATAGATTATGCTTTAACGCTAACCATGTTTTGTGTTTGTGTCGTGTTCTTCTTGTGTTGGCCGTGACCTTTCTTTCCATGTTTCACCATATGATTATGTTCAAATATATCTTTCACCTCATTATTGTCCTTCCTTTGTGATCTAATGTCTACCTTATGATTACTCTTTGTATGATCAACTCTTGAATTTTTGATTCAACCTATGTTCGTGTCAACATTGACCAATTGATTCAAACTATGTGTATGATCAATTCAACCAAATCTCTAGAAAATCTTCTAAGGGTAAGGAACCTATGGAGGGAAGTACAAAGGGCAAAGGCCCTTCAACATCTATATCTCCTCTAAGGCCTCCACCACCCCCACATACTAGATTTCAGAATATTACCTTGGCTCTAAACTTCCAGTGGCACGATTTCAAACTAATGCCATGTCGAACTATAGACCAATCCTTCATCTATGAACATTGCCCAACAGTCCGACAAGTTATTGCACATTATAATCTTCAATCCATTCTTTTTCTTGAGAGGCCGATCAACCTTGACTTGGTCTCTGAATTCTATAATAACATGGTGAGTGGAGAGGGAACGGGGTGGAGGACTCGTGTCGCTAGTGTCGACCTTGATTTTAATCGATCAACTTTTACTGATTTTCTTGGTTGTCGCCGGTCAGACAATGATTTCTTTCTCTACCCTTACCCTCCTAATCCTCTTCCGGTTCCCTTCGATGGAGTAACTCCTGATTCCATCTATGAGTACTTTCTAGGCCATCCCAGGCCAAGGGGTTCCGGTGAGCGCACCAGTGATTTTTCCACATTTCCTGCTCTTCGCCTTTCTCCTGTTGACTATGTGTTGTTTAAGATCATCACCAATTGTCTCCTACCAACTACTTCGAAACACCTGGATGCAATTCACCCGTTCCACTGTTTGATGCTCTACGGAATGCATCAGCAGTTAGATTTTGATCCAGTGGTTTCGGTCTATTTCTCTATCATTGTCCATAGTCTGCCGTACACCCAGATAGTCTACATGCCATTTGGTCATATCATCACTGCCTGGCTGGAGTCGGTTGGCATTGATGTTTCACAGGGCCGCATTGTACCCATGGTTCGACAAGACTGCCGTCTGGACCGTCGCATGCTCGCTCAGTCCGGCATTGTTCTCGGGCCCCAGGGTTGAGGTGGAAGGATCGCAGACATGAGGGGGAGCTACCGAGAGCAGCTCATGACCAGGAGCCGCCAGTTGATACTGCAGATTATGACGGGTGGGCTCCTGACCTACGCTGGCAGGTTGCGAAGATAGAGCGGCTGATGGAGCACGAGTTGCATATCTCCGAGCTCTGGCGACGGGAGGTCAGCTCAGAGTATCAGTCTTTCGATCGCCGTCTCGATGCTTTAGCGTCTGATGTCTCTGAGATCAGCTCATTCCAGGATGCGTGGTATGAGGAGTGGTACCATCATGTGTATCCTGGTGGTGGGTCCCCCAGCATTCCTCTACCAGGGGACGTTATCTACATTGCTGATTCCTCAGATGATGACCACGCAGGGGATTGATGACATTAACTTTTATGATGAGTGTCCTTTTTGTTTGTATTTTGACTTTGATGCATATGTCGTGCATCTTGTTATTTCTCTAGATGGCTTATGCTTTGACTTTTCTGAATTTGCCTTGCATGTCTATTTTACTTGCGTATGCTTATTGTTGATGCCTATTTTACTTGCGTATGCTTATTGTTGATGCTATGCTGTACTATCTGCATATTTGATACATAGCTATGTTCATGCTTATGATGCCATGCTCATATGATACATATGCTTGTTTTGCCATGCCTATATCTGTTTTTCATATGTATTCATATGCTTATCAAATATCAATCAAATTGTTGTTGTTTTGGGATACCCCTAGGGTTGAGGGGGAGTATGGTTTAAACTTAACAACCCTTCTAGACCCCTTTTCGGTGTTCGACAAAGGGGGAGAGTATTGGTTGGTTAAGTTTAGGATGATTATATTATAGGGGGAGGATCTTGATTCCCCTATGATTCTGGAAGTTGAGAAATTGATTGAGAATCCCTAAACTTAAAATCGGATTGTCAAACAACAAAAAGAGGGAGATTGTTGATGCAGTCTGCCCCTGATTGTTATTTTGGTATTGACATCGATTTTAGTTTAGGTTGATTATGATGATTATGATTAAGTCCTGGTCGGGGATCAGGCATGGTATGGAAAATCCTAGCTTGGAGGGCTAGGTGTTGGAAAATCCTAACCTGGAGGGTTAGGTGTTGAAAATCCTAGCTTGGAGGGCTAGGTGTGTGAAAAGTCCTAATTCGGAAGAGGTGGGTGAAAAGTCCTAACTTGGAGGGCTAGGTGAAAAGTCCCATCTTGGAGAGTTAGTAAAAAAGTCCTGGCTTGGAGGGTCAGGTCCTAGCTTGGAGGGCTAGGTTTGGAAAGTCCTAATCCGGAAGAGTTGGGTGAAAATTCCTAGCTTGGAGGGCTAGGTGAAAAGTCCTAATTGGAGGGTTAAGTGCAAATTCCCAACTTGGAGGGTTAGGTGAAAAATCCTTAACTTGTAGGGCTAAGTGGATGAAACCCTAGCTTGGAGGGCTAGGTTGGAGCCCCTGGATCGGTCTGGTGACCGATCAGGGAGTTGGCACGGTGCTCCTTCGTGGATCGGTCTGGTGACTGATCCAGCGATGACTGATCGGTTTGGTGACCGATCAGGGAGCAAACAGTGAGGTTGAGTTCCCTTGCTGAACTGCTCCTGATCGGTCTGGTGACCGATCAGGATCACTATGCAGATCGTTCTGGAGAACGATCCAGCATCGCAGGTTCCTCTCTATGATCGATCAGGACGGAGCCTGATCGGTCTGGTCATGACCTGATCGGTCTGGTTACCGATCAGGAGGTTTCCTGATCGGTCCGGTGATCGATCAGGAGGTATGGACTGCGAAGCTCAGAAATCGCCCGATAAAGGGGTGGATCGGTCGGGTGATCGATCCTCAACCTGGGATCGGTCTGGTGATCGATCCAGGAGAATCCCAAAGAAATCGCGATTTCTAATTGAGCGTTGGGGACCGATCAGGATGGAGCCTGATCGGTCTGGACCCAGCCTGATCGGTCCGGTGACCGATCAGGAGGCTCTCTGATCGGTCCGGTGACCGATCACTTTAATTCAAAATGCACTGTCAGACGCTCTGATCGCGTCTGAACGTATCTGATTCTCTGCGCTTAACTTCTGATTCTTGATTTACTGAGTGATATGCTGTTCTAATACTCTGATCAAGCTGCAGGTGACAGGGAAGGATTCAAACACTCAAGGAGAAGTCAGTGGAGGCTTTCCTTGGAGCAGGTTTGTCCGTTTTCCATCTCAGGTTGCAACGACTGGAGCTGCAGACTGGAGCTGCTAACTGGAGCTTGGCTGAGGGGAGCTCAGGAAGTCCAGGGAGGGCTCAGTGGTAGCTGGCGTTGGTAGGGAAGCAGTTGGAGGCTATAGGAGATGTTGTCACCTGGTGCTGAGTGGAGAAACAAAAGGGCGGAAGAAGGCTTCGTTGAAGCAGAGTTCTAGAGTTTGAGAGTTCGCGAACTAAGTTCTTGCTGTGCCTTTGTGTTCTCCACATCTTGCTTGCGTGTTCTGAAGTTCCATCATCTTGTGCAAGCAACTACAATCTGAAGAAGCAACCAATCATTACTTGAGCGCTTGAAGGAGGGAACAAGAAGCTCCGAGTCCAACAGCGAGAAGACACGAGGAGAGGGCTCTTGCGTGAGATCGTCGCTGGGTGGAGCTCTGAGGGAGCTTGCTGTGTTCTTGTCTTTGCTAAGTGCTCAGTAAGATCTTTCTTATTGTTTCATTGTGCTTAAACATATATCTGTGATTGAAATGCTGTGGAGAGGTTTCTCCATCGAGAAGGAGGTTGCTTTCTATCCGGTGATAACCGGGGCTTGATCTGCCGACGATCAAGGGATCACCCACCTTAAGGGCACGCCAAGGAGTAGGGGCAAGTTATCCCCGAACCTTGTAAACCCTCCTTGTTAGCGATCTTGCTAGTTGTGTTGATTTGTCTTTGTTTTCTATTTTTTTGCATACTTTGTTCCTGCTACTTCCGTTGTGCTACTAACAACTCTGAGTGCAGAAATTTGATAAGTGTCAAAGGTCAAAATGTTTGGCTATATTCACCCCCCCTCTCTAGCCATCCGGGTTCCAACACAGTCGACTGGTGTTAGCACCAGTCGACTGGTAATGGTCAGAACAGTATCGAGCACTATTTAAGAGGGCTCATTTTTGGCTGAGTTTCCTTGGCGAAACAAGCTTGGGTAAAGCTTGTTAGTAGCCTACAATTGCTCAGAAGTTGTCAAGAGATTGTGGCGAGGTTTCTCCACCCACAAGGAGTGACAAGAGCTAGCCGGAGGTGTTTCGGGGAGTCATTCACCGAATGATCGGGATCGTCCATCTTATGGACAGTCGTGGAGTAGGAGTATCATCTCCGAACCACGTAAAGGTTTAGTATTAGCATTGTTTTAGTTCATAGTTAAGTTTCTGCTTGCGCTTGCTAACACGTGTAAGAAGAAATCGCGATCGAAGTGGGTGAACAACTATTCACCCCCTCTAGCCGTACGTCAAGGTCCCAACAAAGTAGACATGCTAGAATATGCATAAAAAAAACAACAGGATAAAGTCTCTAAGGAAAATAAGAATATGCATAAGTGCTGAAAAAGTACATATACATACCAGAATCCATCTATTTTGCAGGGTGGTGAAATCAACATATAATCCAAAGTGTACATGTTTCTTATATGTGCATGTCATCAAAAATGCAGTAAGCACAAACAATGCACGATGCAATATATGAACATGGTGCAATGACATGTGTCACCCCTGACACCAGTCGGTCCACCGTCCACCTATCGTAAATGAACTGGTGAGTGGGTAGGGTTGTGACAACTGTACGTACTCTGCCATCACTACTCCTAAGTGACCGTGTAGACAGGATGCTGGCAAAGGACACCCTCCTACCCCAGGCAATGGGGGAGTCTCGTTCTCATCATCTCGTGTCTCAGGACGAGAAGGATCCCTGGTTGCTACCACGCTCCGGAACCACTCTCCAATAGTGGCTGAGCGGAGCAATATAGGGCAAATGCACATACTTTATGGTAGCCACTACCCCTAAGTAAATGTGTGTGTATATACTAATGTAACTAGCGATGAGCTCAGACTATATAGGAGCCGATGATCGCCAGCATGCATCAATGCAAGGATGGTGCATGACTCTAACACATGCAAACCCACCCAATCCCCATCTATACCTCAATCTAAGGTGCACAAGCATGCATCCAATATCATGACCTAAAAATCATAAAAATCAGGTATAAATGCCAAATAGGTCTAACAGTCAGTCAGTGCCAGGTATAATGCAACCTACCACTACTCCTATGTACACCTACACATGTATATACCATACAGAGTAAGAATATCAAGTATGAGACTATATAGACAAAATTTCAAATAATCTCAAGGGTCAAGCAGTAAGTATCAAGCAGGAAAACAACAGGAGTAGATTTAAGGTAAAATAACCTACTGCAATCAGTAAAATAGTCATGCATAAGATAAACGTTTCTAAAGAACCAAGCAAGAAGTACCCGCCTCAAAAGAGAGATGCTCGTATCAGAAAAGAACCTCTCGTCCAATAATCAGCAACGATAACCCAATCAATGCCCTGTATCTAAAGCATAATATTTAGCTACAATAATATATAATTTATAGCTAAACGAGTTACCTCAATTAATTAGGATCATCCTAGCTATCCTGTCTCATTTAATTTATTGTAATTAAATGAATAGCTCTTAAGTATCCCAAACTACGTAGACTATATTCATGTTAGGTTTTCGGAACCTGAATTATCAAACTTAGGTTATTAGGTTTAATCTCAAATTAAACCTAATTCGTAGTTTAACCAATAGCTCACCCAACCTCTAATTCCATCCAACAAGGGCTCCTATGATACAAATGCCACCCAAAAGCTCACGATAGTGATCACAAGAAGAAGAACAAAACCTATAATCCAATCTAAACCCTACACCTCCCAACTGATCCACATCTCATTAAGCTAAGTACAACCAAAGCATTTTATCCATTCTACATGCCAAAATAGAATCAACATCATCATAGCTATGTAGCAGTAAAATTCTAATTCCATGAAGAATAGAATCTAGGCAGATTACTAACAAAAATCTAATCAAAACCAACTCATCTCTACCAATCTACCTCCTGATCAGAGATCTTCTAAAAATGTATCACATGACAAATCATCACAAGCTCAAAGGAACTAAGCTATAAACCTAATCCAACACAGATTCCAAGCAATACACATCCAAACTGCCGAAAGAACAGAACCAAATAAGAACAACAAACTTAAAACATGATCACACGAAGAACCATCATATCCTAGCTCCACAAATAGAACATGTTGGTGTCGGAAGCACCAGATCGAACCTGGTTTTGACAATAGCAAATGGTTCAAAGATAAGTTTATGTTGTGATCTAATATGTCTCATTGAGTGTGCAGGAAAGTCCTAGTTGAGTTAGGCATGAAGTCTTGACCTGCAGAGTTGAGTATAAAGTCCTGGTCAAGGACTAGGCACGAAGACCTGGCCGAGGGCTGGGCACCGAAGTCCTGATCCGGAAGATTAGCTAGGAGTCTTACCTGAGCGAGGATTACGGACAGAAGTAGAGGCGGGTCGAGGTACGGACGTCTCGAGATCTGACAGTCTCGGAGGTCGAGCAAAAGTCCAACCAGAGGAGCCGGTTGGTAAAAAGGTAACTTCACCAGAGTGGAGTAGGTGAGGACACATTCCCCGGAAGAGGGAACAGTAGGCGTCGGTTCGACCTAGGATTTCATTTTGAAATCCAAAGTTAGAACTAAGACAGCTCCGGCTATTATCCATGCATTTATTTCTAATATTATATTGTTCTTGGACTAACCCTAATTACAGGACTGAAAGGAATCAGCTGCTACATCCCAGGCGCCTGAAAGGGTTCAGGCGCCCGAGAACCTAGGCGCCTGATAGATATCAGGCGCCCCAGATGGGGTTTTCTAGCGGATGGAGAAGCTGAGCTGGCAGGTTTGCCACGTCAGTTTCTTAGGCGCCCGTGAGCCAACAGGCGCCTCAGCAGTCCTAGGCGCCCAAGACCAGAGCTAAGGTTTGGCCAAGTCTGCGGATAAGCAGCGCCAGATTTGGTGATGTGGCAGGCGCCCCAGACCTTATCAGTCACCCAAGAACACACTATAAAAGGGGCTTCACCCCTTTGCTTCAACACAACAATTTTTCCAACTCAAGCATTCAAACACGCTTCATCATTCTTCCATGCTCAAGTTTCCCACACCAACAACGATCAAGATCAATGACATGCTGCTCGAGAATGTTGGATCGAGAAGCTCGATAGAGGGGGGGGGGATGAATATCGGAAAACTTTCGGATTTGTATAAGAATAGGTACGCAGCGGAAATTAACGAAAAGACACAGAGACGCAATCGATTTACTTGGTTCGGAGCCTGTGTCGACTCCTACTCCAAGGCCCACGGTCGTTGACCGTTTACTTTGGGCAATTCTATATTTGGCGCAAATAAGTTACACAATATGATTTACAAAATCAAGTGCAATAAAATATTAATTAAAGAAATACGCTCTTCTTTTTACCGACGTCCAGAGTAGGTCGACTCTTTCGGGGCAGCAGGACGTCGTCGGCTCGAGGTGAAGCGTTTCCGGAGCAAGGTGCGAGCGTAGAAGAACTTTGAGGCGTTGGAAGAATTGATATCTTGAAGCCTTGGTCGAAGGTCCCTTATATAGGGCCTGGGGGCGCCCGGGATGTCGGGGACGCCCCCCACGTGGCCTTCGATCCACCAAAGTCTCGGTCGCGTCTGATCCTCTGGATCTGCTTTGACCGGGGCGCCCACAGCGCTCGGGGCGCCCGGATTGACCGGGTCAAACTCTATCCTTTGGCTTTGCTTGGCTTCGAGGGTTCAGGTTCGATGTATGCGCATGGGGGCGCCCGCAGCGCAGGGGGCGCCCGGAGCAGCGGGGCGCCCGCAGCGCAGGGGGCGCCCGGGAGCAGCGGGGGCGCCCGGAAGCACGGGGGCGCCCGCAGCTTGTACTATCGAAGCGCACTTTTTGATTGTGTGTTTGGTGTTCACCTTGGGGGCGCCCGGGACACTCCGGGCGCCCTGGTCAGCAGTTGCCTCACTCCTTTGAGGCACTCTGAGCTGCAGACTCACGTTCCTTCGGTCCTGCATCCAGGGTTAGTCCAAAACACAATAACATAATAAACTATTAGATTTATACAGCCTTAGCTGTCTTGGTTCTGACTTTGGTCTCCAAAATGGAGCCCTAGGTCGAACCGACGCCTACTGTTCCCTCGACGGGGAACGCGTCCTCACCTACTCCTCTCGGGAGAATTTACCTGATGCCAACCGTTCCTTTGGTTGGACTTTTGCCTGACAGTCCTTTGTCAGGTCTTGTAAACTAGCAGTCCTTCGCCAGTTGCCTAGCAGTCCTTCGCTAGGGCTTCAGTCCCAGGCTGTCCTTCGCTTGGCGCCTAGCAGTCCTTCGCTAGGGCTTTTGACTCTGGCATTCCTTCGCCAGTTGCCTAGCAGTCCTTCGCTAGGGCTTGGATACTGGCAGTCCTTCGCCAGTTGCCTAGCAGTCCTTCGCTAGGGCTTGGATACTGGCAGTCCTTCGCCAGGTGCCTAGCAGTCCTTCGCTAGGGCTTTTTCTGCACACTCAGTGAACAACGTTAGATCACAAATAGACTTAACTTTGAATCCTTTGCCAATATCAAAACCAGGTTCGATATGGTGCTTCCTGCACCAACAATCTCCTCCTTTTTGATTTATGGCAACACAATTTAAAGTTAAGTATAAACATATAACAGTTAAGAAATGAAGGAGTATGAACAATAATGAAGGAGAAAATTTATACTCCCCCTAAATCCCTGAATACTTGAAAAAAATTTATACTCTCCCTAAATCCTTGAATACTTGTGTTATAACACTCTTAACTTTGACCTTTCCTCCCCCTTTGACATATATCAAAACCAACATGGGTGAACAATTTAAAAGGTTTTGCAAACCTAAATTTTGTAACATAACTTTTCTAGGTGATTGCAAAAAGGAATTTTATTTAGGCAAAATTTTGACGCCAAATTTCCAATACTTAGAAAATTGCGGGGTTGAAAGAAAATTTCTAAGTTTAGATGATTCAATTTTTTATTACTTAGAAACTTTCAAGAGAATCTTTTTAAGTTAGAAAATGTTTGGAGTTGGAAAATTTTCAAGAGAGTTTGAATTTTTTACTTAGAAAATTTTCTTACCAGCCAGTAAAGTTGATTTTCCAAAAGATGTACTTAAGCTTTGAAAAACAAGTAAAGTTAATTTTTGAAAATATTGAACTTTGAACGACAAGAGCTTTACATTTTGAAAGACAAAAAAAATAATTTTAGCCTTTTCTCTCCTAACCAATCTTTCCCCTTAATGAGAAATTCTTCTCCTTAGCCATATATATGTTTTAAAAAAATTTAAAATTTGTGTATCAGAGCCTATGAGTTTTGAAAACATAAAAATACTTAGCATAATTTTTGAAAGCATAGCAAAAGCTTAACATGCATTAAAACTCCACTTTGAAAGGCATTTAAAAAAAATTATTTTTGTAGGCAAGTCTTTTAGAAAAATTCATTCACTTAGAACACTATTGCCTTGAAAATATTAGTACTTTTGAAAACATTATATTTTGAAAAGTAGAAGTACTTTTGAAAGATATTGTGTATTTTTGAAGATATAAGAAGATTATGCATTAAAAACTATAAGTGCTTTTATAATATTAGAGAAAATTATCTTTTGAAAGCACTTACAAAAGTATTGTTTTTAACGCATAATATTTTACTTGCTTTGGTTACTTTTCCAGTCTGACACAATCCTAGGAAACCTTGTTAACTACAAAGACAGTTTCCTAAGTGTCCTGGAAATTTTCCAACTCAAGTAAATACTATTTCCAAAAGAATTTTAAAAAAAATAAAATAATAATATTTTGAAAGAAAAATTTAAGTTTTCAAAAGGATTTTAAACGTGCAGTGCATGAAAACATATAATTCAATAATTCTTTTAATTTAATCTCCCCCTAAACTTGACCCAGTCCTAGGAAGCTTGTTGACTACAAGCGATCTTCCTCTGAGTCTTAAGGTTTGATTTAAATTATAAGAATTGTCTAATAACTTAAAAAAAAATAATTAATAAACACATTTCAGAAATTCTTCTTTTGACTCAAACTCCCCCTAAGTTTGACACATCCCAGGAGTCCTTATGGATCATGAAGTGGACCTTCCTCTGTGTATTTAGGGTTTATTAAAATCAAAAGAATAGTTTTGAATATCAGTACGGTAATATAATTTTAGGAAATTCAACTTGAAATGAAGATAATTTTCAAACATAAGCCCCTTTTTCGAAAAACATTTTGAAATGATAATGATTTTTGTAAAGCACAATTTTGAAAAATATAGTGATTATTTGAAGACATAAAACTTCTTCTTTTAATTTGAACTTCCCTTAAATCTGACACAGTCCTGGGAGGCTTGTTGACCACAAGTTAATCCTCCTCTTAGTCTTAGGGTTTGTCAAAATTAAAGGAACAATTTTGAACATGCCTTTTGACTATGATAATTTTTAAGGAGATAGATTTTTGAAAATATAATTTGGTATGATAACACAATTTTCGAAAACCATTTTGAAATGATAATAATTTTTCAAAGATATTTTGAAAGAAAATTAAAAAGAATAAACCACTCCCCTTTACTATTTAACTCAATCTAATGTCCTAGGGGACTTCAGTGTTATCCATGTTTGACTATGTTGACTAGGTTTGACCAATAATTGACCCAATCAAGTCCTAAACTTTATTTATTGTGATATTTGACATGAAATAAAAGATGTAAAAAAAAGTAGAGTACAGTGAATTAATTTGAAAACAAGAGATAACTTTGAATAACTTTTGAAAGTATATTTTATTTGAAAGGGTAGTGAGTTATGCATTTAGGTCCTAGATGTCTCACCCAGTTCTACATGATCAAGCATGTTAACCTTAAGGGTTTTTGTGAGATAGGTTTTAGTAGAAGATTTATTTTGAAAAGACCATGAATAAATTTAAAAAGTTAAATTAATTTTTTAAACACAATTTAAATTTATTTTGAAAAAAGATATTTGAATCTAAAATTAACTGAAAATTTGTGTTAGATTCGAATTTAACAAAAAAATAATTTGAATTTGAATTTCAAAAATTGGCTTCCAAGTCTTTGCGAGGCACTAGGCCTTCTTTGGCCGTAGCCTTATGGGATCATCCACCCTTTCCTTGACAAAGCCTTTTAATGAAATTTCATTTTCAAAATTATTCTTTGAAAAATTTCTGGTCTAACTAGTTTGGGTCTTGGATCGGTAGCTTCGGCTAGTTCCGCCAAATTGGCTTCCCTAACGTACTATCATCTCACCTCCACCCAATACTATGTTGTTCAATTTTCAATTAAACCTTTAGTCCTTAAACTAATCAATCCTAATTTTAAGCAAAAAAAATAAACATAAAAAGAAACATACAATTAAAGCACAAAAAAATGATCTATGTTATATTATAATCGTAATAATATTCTAGATTATCAAAAACAGCAATATTATGAGTTAAATTTTCTAACAAATTAGCCTTAACTAATTTATAAGATTCTATTATATTATTCATGGTAAATAATGGATTTTTAAATACTGTAAATTTACCTTCAGATTTCTTTTTGGAGGGCTCCCCCTTGATTTTGGCCATCTTTCTTGTGTTTGATTGTTCTTTTGGCACTTTGTAGTGGTCGCGAGCCATTCGAATCAGCTTCCGATGATCTCTTTCTTCGTCGTTAGATTCTGAGTTTGAGTTTGACTCAGGTATTGGTTGAGTCTTCTTTTGCAGTTCTTTTGGAGTTTTCCCTGCAATAGAAATTACACCTTCCTCGGCCATTACAGTATCTATTTGATTATTTAATTGTAATTCAAAAATGGATTCGAAATTGGTTACCATTTTTGTCTCAGTCGATTCGTCTTCTGTCTCTGGCTCGAATTTGTAGTCAGGTATGGATTCTTCTAAGTTCTCAACATAGGAGCTCTCTTCGTGTAGGCTGAGTAGCTTCTCCCACATCTCTTTAGCACATCCAAATGAACCGACTAGCTTGAGTTGTTCGTTGGTTAGACCGCATTGTATGATCACTATTGCCTTAGCATCAGTCTCGATCTTCCTCAGAGTTGGTTCGTCCAATTTGTCCCAAGCGATTGATGTTCCATTTTCCGTGGGGAATCTGAACGTCGTTTGGATTATCCACCATAAGTCCATGTGGGCCTTCAGAAGGGACTCCATTTGTCTTCTCCAAAAGCTGAAGTTCTTGCCGGAGAATAGCGGTGGACGGACACTGTTCCACTCTTGGTTGGCCATTTAGTTTAACCTCGTATAGAAAAGAATTAACAGAATGTACCAAGACTTGGTCTTGGATTAGTAGTGCGGGAAAAAAAATAACCAAACAAAATTGCATGAATTTCGAGGCGAAATAATAATAAAATAATAAAGAGAATTTATGATAAATTTTTGAAAATGTTGATTTTGTCAATTCTGGTTAATGATGAAAAAGTAGGAATTTAATGTTTAGAAAAAAAATTTCTCAAACTAAAGTAGCACGAATTTTAAGAAAAATATTAAAATAATAATAAAAAAAATTTATGACAAAATTTCAAAAATTGTTTGTTTTATCAATTCAGACTTATGGTGAAAATATGAAAATTCAAAATTGAAAAAGGCGTAAATCCGAAAAAGCGAACGAGATTGAGTTGCGTTGATTAACAAAAAGAAGAGAAATAAAATTAAAAAATTCGTAAATCCGAAAAAAAACTTTCAAACTGGTGGTTGCACCAAGTTTGAACTACCCCGCTCTGATACCACTTGTTGGATCGAGAAGCCCGATAGAGGGGGGGTGAATATCGGAAAACTTTCGGATTCGTATAAGAATAGGTACGCAACGGAAATTAACAAAAAGACACAGAGACGCAATCGATTTACTTGGTTCGGAGCCTGTGTCGACTCCTACTCCAAGGCCCACGGTCGTTGACCGTTTACTTTGGGCAATTCTATATTTGGCGCAAATAAGTTACACAATATGATTTACAAAATCAAGTGCAATAAAATATTAATTAAAGAAATACGCTCTTCTTTTTACCGACGTCCGGAGTAGGTCGACTCTTTCGGGGCAGTAGGACGTCGTCGGCTCGAGGTGAAGCGTTTCCGGAGCAAGGCGCGAGCGTAGAAGAACTTTGAGGCGTTGGAAGAATTGATATCTTGAAGCCTTGGTCGAAGGTCCCTTATATAGGGCCTGGGGGCGCCCGGGATGTCGGGGGCGCCCCCCACATGGCCTTCGATCCGCCAAAGTCTCGGTCGCGTCTGATCCTCTGGATCCGCTTTGACCGGGGCGCCCGCAGCGCTCGGGGCGCCCGGATTGACCGGGTCAAACTCTATCCTTTGGCTTTGCTTGGCTTCGAGGGGTTCGGGTTCGATGTATGCGCATGGGGGCGGCCGCTGCGCAGGGGGCGCCCGGGAGCAGCGGGGGCGCCCGGAAGCACGGGGGCGCCCGCAGCTTGTACTGTCGAAGCGCACTTTTTGATTGTGTGTTTGGTGTTCACCTTGGGGGCGCCCGGGACACTCCGGGCGCCCTGGTCAGCAGTTGCCTCACTCCTTTGAGGCACTCTGAGCTGCAGACTCACGTTCCTTCGGTCCTGCATCCAGGGTTAGTCCAAAACACAATAACATAATAAACTATTAGATTTATACAGCCTTAGCTGTCTTGGTTCTGACTTTGGTCTCCAAAATGGAGCCCTAGGTCGAACCGACGCCTACTGTTCCCTCGACGGGGAACGCGTCCTCACCTACTCCTCTCGGGAGAATTTACCTGATGCCAACCGTTCCTTTGGTTGGACTTTTGCCTGACAGTCCTTTGTCAGGTCTTGTAAACTGGCAGTCCTTCGCCAGTTGCCTAGCAGTCCTTCGCTAGGGCTTCAGTCCCAGGCTGTCCTTCGCCTGGCGCCTAGCAGTCCTTCGCTAGGGCTTTTGACTCTGGCATTCCTTCGCCAGTTGCCTAGCAGTCCTTCGCTAGGGCTTGGATACTGGCAGTCCTTCGCCAGTTGCCTAGCAGCCCTTCGCTAGGGCTTGGATACTGGCAGTCCTTCGCCAGGTGCCTAGCAGTCCTTCGCTAGGGCTTTTTCTGCACACTCAGTGAACAACGTTAGATCACAAATAGACTTAACTTTGAATCCTTTGCCAATATCAAAACCAGGTTCGATATGGTGCTTCCTGCACCAACAGAGAAGACTTCACCATTTACTCAAGTGTTGTCAGTATAATTGTGTTTTGTTTTAATTAATTATGTATTCGAATATTCTCATTTATATACCATTTTCGAAATATAGAATTGCCAATCGAAAACGGTCAAGGACCGTGAGCCTTGGAGTAGGAGCCGTTAAAGACTCTGAACCAAGTAAAAAAGAAAAAAATGTTAGAATTATTTTTTTCTGCTGCATATTCTTTCTATTTTCGAAAAATTTAAGTCATCGATATTCATCCCCCTCTATCGATTACAACAATCCCACAAGTGGTATCAGTGCGAGTGACTCAATCTTGGTGAAACCACCAACTGAGCAGGCTTTTCGGATTTAATCGTTGTTTTTGTTCATAAGATTTTTATTTTTCGAGGTTGGTGCAACACCACTCAAAATTTGTTTATTATTATTTTTATATACCGCACTAATCCAAGAATATGTCTTGGAACAAGTTTCTTTGTTTTTGGAAAAATTTCAGGTTTTTTTCATGGCCATGCAAGAAGGCTAAAGCACCGCACGTCCACCTCTGTTCTCCGAAGGAGATTTCTCCTACTGGAAGAGTAGAATGGAGGTCCACCTAAAAACTCAGGTGGATATGTGGATTATAATCCAGTCTGGACTGGAAATACCTAAGAACTCACAATCTGAGGTTCAGGGATAATTAGAGTGGGACGCTTCACTCAAGAAGAAAATAGAAGCGTACGCTAAAGCTACACAAACCCTTCAGTGTGGCTTGACGAAAGAGGAACTCAACTGCGTCAGCCCTTTTAGCAGCATAAAAGAGTTATGGAACAAACTGATCGAGTTGCACGAAGGGACGTCAGATACAAGGATCAACAAGCGTGATCTTCTTCTCAACAAGCTGTACAATATTCAAATGCAAGATGGCGAGATAGCTGCATAGCTCCACACAAGGATCCATGAGTTAATGAACAGTCTACACACAATAGGTCACAAGGTAGAAAACTGTGACCTAATCAGGTACACTCTAAACTCGTTCCCCAAAAACTCTTTGTGGTGGCAAAAGGCGATTCGCTCGCCCCCAGCGACCCCACCAACCCATCCCAGTGCTAACACGGAGGAGATAAATCACGGGGGCTACTAGCCCGGATGCTGTGGCTAGTGCGTGGGGAGGGTGGGCATACTGGCTTTGCCAGGATTTGACCCTCAGACCACTTGGTGGCAACACTCATGCACTAACCATCAGTCCATCCCGTGGGCACATAGAATTCACCCAGAAACTCTTTGTGGGCATCTATGGTAGATGCGTACAAGGTTTCAAGGAACTTGTCTGATATCAAGCTTGACAAATTATTTTCTAAATTAGAGCTGCATGAATAGACTAACGCTTCACAAGTTGAGAAGGGTATAGCTCTTTTTGTAGAAAGCCCCTGGGAAGCAGAAGAAAAAGAAGCTGCATCCAATACCCGAGTCAGATTCCGATTCAGAATCTGACGACGGTGGAATCGATCATCTGAAGCTAGTCCAGATGGCCCGGAATTAGTACAAGAACCTACTAAAGGATGATCGAGCAGAACCTACTACCAGTCAGAAGGCAAAAAGCGAGGTAAACTGTTATGGGTGCAACAAGAAGGGTCACTATAAATCGGAGTGTCCCAACTTGAAGGAGAACAAGAAGACTCAGAGGAAGAAGACCCTCCAAGCTACGTGGGATGAGTCATCTTCAGAGGACGAAGAAGAAGTTCCACACTGCAACCTCCTTGCACTGACAGCCTCGAACGATCTCGACACCGAATCAGAATCGGAACCGGAAAAAAGCGTTGGAACCAGAAAGTTGTCAATTCGGAAGACGGACAAATAACGGTAAGAGGCTATCCCAAATCTCAACTTTACAATTTAATTTTATACTTGTCTCGTAAGTTGGCAAAAGCTAACGTGCGGGTTGAATCACTCTGACAGGAAGTTAAAACCCTGAAAGTGGAAGTCAACTCAAGCTCCTTAACTGAATAAGTTCAGGAAGGAACCTCAACTCAAGTCCAAAAACATGAGGAAGAGAATTCCTCCTTGAAATCTCAGGTAAAGGAACTTAGAGTTGTATTAGAATGATTTATCTGGGGTTCTAAGAATCATGACATGATTCTTGGAAAACAAAAAATCAGTTCTAAACCGATCCGCAGTTGGTTATCAAACCAACTCACGCTATAGATCATATTACTCAGTTTTGAACCAAAATAGAACTCGAGTCCAAACATGGGTCCCAAAGTTAAGCTTGACTAATCAAGTTAGGCCAAATCAATATTGGATCCCCAAGGACAAGATTCACATCTTACATAGTCCATATCGAGGTTTTAGTCTAGGAGGAGCCACTAGGAAAATCATTTACATACTTATATAAGTTTCTTGTTTTTGTGTTTTTTTTTGCTTGATGCCTGTTTATTTCCTTTTTGCAAAGATGACATGCTTAGGATTAGAAACGGTTAGATAAGGATCTAACTTGATTTAAACTTGTACGACCTAGTATTAGGGTGGGGCGAGATGATAATACGTTAGAGAAACTTGTCTAAAAAGTCAGGTAGGGTAAGGCGTACTCTATTTGGTCTGTTTAGTCCAGTGAAACTAACCGAAGCTACTTTGGCAAATCCTCAACTAGTTAGACCAGTGTTTCTCAAAAGGTAATTTGAGAATAAATTTTTTTTAAAAGACTTTGTCTAGGAAAGGGTTGATGATCCAATAAGGTTACAACCAAAGAAGGCTCCTATGCCTCGCTAAGACCTAGAAGCCAATTATCGAAATTTATTTTCAATTTACTAATTGTTGAACTTGAATCTAACACAAGGTTCAATCAAATCATAGTGTTAACATAAAATCAAAGATAAAATTAATGCATCTCACAAAACAAATAAGAATTCCCTGTTTTGTCACTTAGAAATGGGTGAGATGCTTATGACCTAAAAGTTTAGTACAACCCAACTAACCCTAACAATTGAATTAATTTTACCTTTAATACACTAAACCTAATTTAAAATTCAAGTTAATAATTTTCAAAATTCAATTTAATAATTTTCAAAATCCAATTTAATAATTTTCAAAATTCAATTTAATAATTTTCAAAATCTAATTTAATAATTTTCAAAATCCAACTTAATAATTTTTAAAATTTAACTTAATAATTTTCAAAATCCAAATTAATAATTTTCAAAATTAATTTAAACAATTATTTCAAATCAAGTTAAAAAGCTGTCTCGCAAAAATACTCATAGGAGTAACATGACTGATAACCTAAATTGGGTGAGACATACTAGGCAGTGAAACTCAATCAATCTATCCTTACACCTTTGCATAAATGGATCGAAATCAGGATACCTTATGTGTAGGAACATAATGGTTTGGACCAGTGGATGTTGGATAGTGGATGCTCCAGACATATGACTGGGGATAAATTGAAGTTCACCAAAATCAAGTACAAAAACCTAGGCTCAGTGGCATTTGGCAATAATGTCACACTTATGGTAATTGGGTCAGGTAACATTAAACTAAATTCTAATTTTATTATCAAAAAGGTGATATTAGTTGATAATTTTAAGTTTAATTTACTTAGCATCAGTCAACTATGTGATACTGGTTATGTATTCACCTTCACCAACTCTGACTGCCTTATTAGGAACTTACATGACCCAAAAATAACCCTTAAGGGAATTATGAAGAATAATATTTATATTATTAACCCACCATCAATACCTAAATGTCTTCTGACCCAACTAGAAGAATCTAATTTATGACATAGAAGACTAGGTCACATTCACATGAAATTAATTTCAAAATTAAGCCAAAATAGATTAGTTAAGGGAATCCCTAATATTAGAAACTTTGAAAATTCAATTTGTAACCCATACCAACAAGGTAAACAAACAAAATCAACCCATAAATCTATTCAATCAGACTTAACCCAAGCTACGCTTGAGCTCCTACACCTAGACCTATTCGATTCTCATGGAGCCAAGTCACTAAGCGGAAATTGATACTATTTAGAAATTATTGATGATTATTCTAGATTTACCTGGGTGAGGTTTCTGAAAACCAAAGATGAAACATTTGAATCATTTAACAACTTATGTAAAATGCTTGAAAATAAAAAAGATAACAAATTAAAAAAATTAGAAGTGATTATGGGGGAGAGTTTGAAAACCAAAAGTTTAATGACTTCTATAAAATTAATGGATTTGTCCATGAATTTTCCAGCCCAAGAACCCCCAACAAAATGGGATAGTTGAAAGGAAAAATAGAACCCTTCAAGAAGCCGTCGGGACCATGCTCAACGAATATAGTTTAACTAATCAATTTTGGGCAGAAGCGATTAACACTGCTTGTTATATTCAAAATAGGGTCATAATAAATAAAAGACACAATAAAACACCTTATGAAATCTATTACCATAAAATATCCAACTTATATTATCTAAAGGTTTTTTGGTGTAAGGTATATATCCTAAATACAAAAGACTACCTAGGGAAATTCCAATCAAAATCAATCCCAGGAATTTTTATAGTGTACTCAACCATGAGTCGGGCATATAGGGTCTATAACAAACATACCCTTAAAATTGAAGAAACTATGAATGTCATATTTGATGAAGAAATTATAACAAAACCAACTATTTTACCTAACCCAATCAACTTAATCAACTCATCAAATCCAACTACTTCGAATCAAGACCAACATGAAATTGAACCAACTATTGAACCAACAATTGAACCAATGATTGAGCCAACTCAAATTGTTAAACCCGCACCTATACCAACCCAAAACCTACCAGTCAGACCTGAGGCTAAACCAAGTTCTAGGAGATCTAAGAAATCCAAACTAAGTCACCCAACTGACCAAATAATAGGTGATCCAACCTTAGGGGTTAGAACAAGGTCTTTCTATAGAAACCTCAGTCAGGTTGCACTGATTTCCAAGATAGAACCTAAAGCTATAGAAGAAGCCTTACCTGACCCAGAATGGATCATTGCTATGTAGAAAGAATTGGCCCAATTTGATAGAAACCAAGTTTGGGACTTAGTACCTAAACTGGAAGGTAAGTCCATTATAGACACTAAGTGGGTATTTAGGAATAAGTTGAACGACCAAGGTGAAATAGTAAGAAATAAAGCTCGCTTAGTAGTTAAGGGATTTAGTTAAGTTGAGGGGTTAGACTATGATAAAACTTATACCTTATAGCTAGACTTGAGTCAATTATGATGTTACTAGCCTTTGCAGCCCATAGAGGATTCATACTATACTAAATGGATGTTATGTCTGCCTTCATGAATGGATTTATAAAAGAGGAAGTGTATGTCGGACAACCCCCAGGCTTCGAAGACCTTGACTACCCTAACTACATATTCAAACTTAGGAAAGCCCTTCATGGGTTAAAATAAGCACCTAGGGCTTGGTATGAAAGACTATCCACCTATCTAATTTCTAAAGATTTTAACCAATGTCAAATAGATTCAACCCTATTTGTTAAGTCTTTGGAAAAAGATATTTTTATAACCCAAATTTATGTAGACGATAAAATTTTCGGGTCAACGAATACTAATTTCTTAAAAGACTTTATTAAAATTATGGAAAGTGAATTTGAAATGAGTCTAGTTGGTGAACTAATATTCTTTTCAAAACTACAAATTAAACAAACCAGGGATGGAAACTATATTCACCAATCAAAATATGCAAAAGAATTAATTAAGAAATTTAAAATGGATAGCTCAAAAGGTTTAAGTATCCCTATGGCCACAAATGCTAAAATAGTTAGCGATCCTGAAGGTAAGCCAATTAACTTAAAGTATTATAGAAGTGTTATAGGGAGCTTACTTTACCTAACTGCTAGTAGACCGGATATCCTTTTTGTAGTAGGTATTTGTGCCAGGTACCAAAACCTGTGCTAAGGAGTCCCACTTAACTGCAGTTAAAAGTATTCTTAGGTATATTAAGGGCACCATAAATGTGTTGGTGCAAGTTGCATCAGTGATGTCCTCCTCTAAGTATTTCAATGTTTGACAATATGCTTAAGTCAGTGATACATTGAACAAGGGAAGGGTGAGTGAACAAAACTGGACCAAGGTGAACCAAAGTCCTAGTTAAACTAGGCACTAAGTTCTGGTGAGTGAAGCTGGACACTAAGACCTGGTGAGTGAAGCTGGGCAAGAAGTCCTGGTTGAGCACTGGGCAAGAAGTCCTGGTCGAGGACTGGGCAAGAAGTCCTGGCAAAGGGCTGGGCAAGAAGTCCTGGCCGAGGGCTGGGCAAAGTCCTAATGAGTGAAGTTAGGCACTAAGTCCTGCACCTAGGGTTTGGGTACGAAGTCTTGGTCCGAGCGATGACTAAGGACAAAAGTAGAGACGGGTCGAGGTTCGGACGTCTCGAGATCCGAGAGTATCGGAGGCTAAGAAAAAGTCCACCCGAATGGACTGGGTGGCAACCGTCTCTTGAGAGGAGTAGGTGAAAGGCGCGTTCCCGGGGGTGAGAACTTGCGTCGATTAGACCTAGGGTTTCGCGGAAATCCGAAGTCAGAACTATCTCATTAAGGCTAAGATTGTGTGTATATTTGCTTTGTATTTGTATATCTTGCAGGTACCTAGAATGGAAGACAAAGCAAGCGAACAACACACAACGCGACTGGAAGGCTTGCATCCAGGCCCCCCATTGAAGGAGGCACCTCAATGAATGAGGCAAAACCCAGTCTTCATCTAGGCACCCCCATTAAAGGAGGCGCCTCAATGAAAGGAGGCAAAAAGGCTCTTCATTCAGGCACCCCCTATGATACAGGCGCCCTGGTTGAAAGCTGTATTTGCTGCTGCGAGTTCGAAGCAGAGATAAGCTTTGACTGGGTTCATTGAGGCGCTTGGGAGGTCCAGGGCACCCTGGTCAAGAGGGTTATCTACTGCGGCGAGTTTGACGCGGAGATAAACTTTGACCAAGCCCTTTGAGGCGCCCCGGTGATCACAGGCGCCCCAATGATGCCTATAAAAGGGGCTTCGACCCCAAGGCTCATAACAGAACTTCAGAAACCATTCTAAGCTTCCCAAGTAACGACAAAGCGCTAACGACGAAGCTCTGCGACCAGGAGGCTCCAGGAGGAAGTGCGCGACACTTCGGAGATCCAGATCGGCCGAGTCCTCGATCATTTTTGTTTGGTTTGATTTACTTTCCGTATTCAATTTTGTTAATACTTTTTGATTGTAAATCTTGCACTGTAAAATAGGTTTCTCTGCCTCCAGAAAGTCCGAAAAGGAGTCCATTAGCGGACGGGCGTTCCCGTGCTTAGGCCTTGGATGTACTGACCCTAGGGGGTCGGGAACCAAGTAAATCCCACGTGCGCTGTGTTGTTTGTTTTCTTCATTCTGTATATTTTCCTCTGCACTAACTCTGAGTCTAGAACGAAGGTTCGAAAGACGATTTCCACGAGAAGATTTCATGGTCGATATTCACCCCCCGTCTATCGACGGTACTGGTCCTACAAAATGTAGGTATTTGGTACCCTAGGACGTCTAATTTTGAATTGTTAGGATTTTCTGACTCAGATTATGCAGGATGTAAATTAGATAGAAAACGTACAAGTGAGAGCTGTCAATTACTAGTACAAAGTCCAGTCAGCTGGTGCAATAGAAAGCAACATTGTGTTGCCTTATCTACAACTGAAGCAGAGTATGTTGGCTTAAGGGAATGTGTAGCTCAACTCTTATTGATGATGCATACCCTTAAGGATTTCAACCTAGACTATACCCAACCTAAAGTATTTATTGACAATATTGTTGGAACATGGATGGCTAGAGAGGGGGGGTGAATATAGCCAGACACTTGAAACTTAGCAGTTTTTATATTTTCTCTGCACTTCAGAGGTTAGACAGCGGAAGTAAAACAAATGCAAAAACTAAGTGCAGAAACTAAGTAACAAGCAAAAACTCTAACGCAAGGATATACAAGGTTGGGGGATAACTTGCCCCTACTCCTTGGTATGCCCGTGAGGTGGGCGATCCCTTGATCGTCGGCAGATCAAGCCCCGAAAATTCGGATATCAAATTCTCCTTCTCGGTGGAGAAACCTCTCCACACAAATGGTCTCAAATGTATCAGAAATTAAGCACAGAGACAACAAGAAAGATCTTATAGATCGCTAGCAAAGCATAAGGATGAGAAATGAGAGAGCAGATCACTGAGCACAGCACAGCGCCACCAACGCAAGAGCTCCCAGCTCTTCATTTGCTTGCTGATCCACTCGTGACTCCCTCCACAGACTCAAGGTTACAGCTTCACAAGAGATCGCTTCAAGTGATTCACAGTAATGCACACAGATGATTGAGCAAAGCTTTCGATGTGGAGAACTCTGCAGCTCCTTCTCCACTCCACGGCTTATCCTGCTTCCATCGCCAGGTCACACGCTCCTCTGCAGTAGCTCCCAGCTGCTCACCTGCAACAGCCAGCTACCCCTGACCTCCTCTGGACTCACTGAATCCCCTCCAGTCGAGCCCCAGGTCATCAGCTCCTCAGCCGTTGCAGCTCACGACAGAGGACATTACAACCTGCGGAAGCAAACAGCCAAACCTGCTGTGGCGAAAGCCTTCGTTTGACTCCCCTTGGATGATCCCTGAGTCACCTGCACACTTAGCAGCTCATTAGGGCAGCAAATCAACAGAGAATCAAGCAATCAGAAGTTAAGAGCAGAGAAAGCAGATGTGATCAGACGTGATTAGAGCGTTTGACAGCGCGTTTGAATTAAAGTGATCGGTCACCGGACCGATCCAGGGATCATGGACCGGTCACCGGACCGATCCACAGCTTTGCTGGGATTCCCAGCTTTCGTAGCCACAAGGGCCTTATCGGTCACCAGATCGATCAGGCTGTGCCCTGATCAGTCTGCAGACCAATCAGGAAGCTCTCCGACCGATCAGGCTCCAGCCTGATCGGTTATAAGGAGGAGTCCGCGACACTTGATCGTTCACTAGAACGATCTGAACAGTATCCCAGATCGGTCACCAGACCGATCAGGAGCCGAAAAAAAGCCAACCCAAACCTTTCTGTTCTCTCCCTGATCGGTCACCAGACCGATCAGGAGCCGAACAGGAAAGCCTCTGTTCTCTCCCTGATCGGTCACCAGACCGATCAGACATAGCTGGATCGCTCACCAGTCCGATCCACGAGGAAACTCCATGCCAACTTCCCTGATCGGTCACCAGACCGATCCAGGCAAGGTCAAATCCACTCTAAGTCAAGAGAACGGGCTCCCAGCCTTCTCTACTCGTGCTCAGTCCCCCGGACCAAGACTCTATGCCCAGCTTCACTCACCGAGACTTCAGTCAACTTGGCTTCACTCACCAGGACCCCGCTTCACTCACCGAGAGTTCCAATCACCTAGCCCTCCGAGTTAGGAATTTTCACACCTAGCCCTCCTAGCTAGGACATTTCTACACCTAACCCTTCAAGTTAGGACTTTCCACACCTAGCCCTCCAAGCTAGGACTTTTCACACCTAGCTCTCCAAGTTAGGACTTTTCACACCTAGCTCTCCAAGCTAGGACATTTTACACACCTAGCCCTCCAAGCTAGGACTTTTTACACACCTAGCACTCCAAGCTAGGACTTTTCACACCTAACCCTCCATGTTCGGACTTTTCACATGCCAGTGTGCGATCTCCCGATCCACCTAGACTTAATCTGAATTCAACCAAACTTGAATCAAACTTAAATCTGTGTCAAACACCAAAACAACAATCAGGGTTAGACTGCATCAACAATCTCCCCCTTTTTGTTGTTTGACAACCCGATTTAAGTTTAGGGATTAATGATCAATTGAAGGCAGTTCAATTTTCGTAAGGGAATCAAAATCCTCCCCCTACAATAACCCTAAACTTAATCAACTATTCTCTCCTCCTTTGTCAAACATCGAAAAGGGTATGGTTATTAAGTTTAAACATACCTCCCCCTCAAACACGGGTCTCTCCCCAAACCCAAAATAATCAAAGGTAAACTTTTGAATTGCATATGAAAGACATATACCATAAATCTATCATGGCAACAATGTATAAGCATCATACATCAATAAGTGTGAATTGCACATGAAAACATATACAGAAATATATCATGGTCAAACATGTATATGTTTCATATGACAAGTAAGGAATGCAGCTGTATCGGACACATAATCCTGATTGGTCTCCGTGACTGATCAGGTTCGTTGATTATTTGATACAGAAATATTTCTTGTTAGTCTGGGGAGCGATCAGATTTCAGAAAAATTTCTGAAACTCTGATACGTTCCTGATCAGACTGCATTAACAATTGGCATTCCACAACAAGGATGTAGACTCTATTGATATTCGTCATTTCAGAAAAATTTTCGAAACACGACATTAAGAACAAGAGTCATGACTCAACAAACTCTTTCTTATGAAATTGAACATTCCAATATAGGTTTGTATCAAATTAATATTAGGTTTTGTTCCAACTATAATTGGTTTGTATCAGCTGTGTTTGTATCAAAATGATCAACAATCTGATACAATTTGATGAAAAGAGATTGGTTTGAGGAGGTTTTGGATCACTTTGGAACGATTTGGGAGTTCCTTGATCAGAATTGGTCTGATCGGTCACCAGACCGATCAGAAGGACCCCTGATTGGTCGGTGGACCGATCAGGTCTGATACAGAATGGTTTCTGAAACTGATCAGCTTCAGAAACGAGTTTGTTTAAACTCTAAACCCTAATACAATAATATTTAACACCTAATAGTGTTCCATTAAACAACATTCATGTTTCTTTAACCAGAATAAACATCATGATTAGTGTCCCTTAACTTAGGTTTATTCCCATCAAGTTTCAAGACCTTAAACCAAACAAACACAGCTTTGTATCAAAGCATGATCAGTGGGAAAACAAACCAGTCATGGAGTTTGAGTACTATCTTTTGAACCATCATAGACTAGGTTGACATGCTGTTTTAACCAAAGTTATACAAGAAAATTTTGGCTTGCTTGAATCAAATTAACACCAATATATGATTAAATTCCAAAACATGCTTGCATCAAGTTAGTATCAAGCTATGATCAATTTCTAAATTCTGATCAGTTTAATGTATGTTTATAACATGCTCACTCCAACTACTCAACCCCATAATCCTCATTCCCAGTTACTAGAAACAAATCATAACTATTTTCTTTCCAAGTAAACTAAAAGTTAAGCATGGCATACATAGCACAGGAAATACAGTTGATGTAAATGCATCCAATCCTTAGCTATACTCTTCATGATCTCAACCAGAAATTTTCCAACCATGGATACTAGAAGTAATGAACATGTATTGCTATTTGAACTAGACAGTTTCTTCTTTGTTTTGAAAGCAAACTTGATCATGGAAGAATTTTAATACTAAAGTAAATTGTACTTAAGCATGATTAAGTACTTTGGCACATGAATTCCATAAAAATCACTAGCCAAGGGATTACATTGTTATAAGAATTAAAGCAATGAAAATCAAATTATCTAATTTGAATTCTCCAAAGCTAATCATGTGGATAACAATTTTCTCTGACCATAGATTTGGAGCACCAAATATTAACCTCCCATGTTGATAAATGCTCCCCCTCAAATAATACTTATACAATTCGAAATATGAAAGTCTTAGGTACCTAAATTTTGGGACCTAATAAACTTTCAATGAAAGACTTTGGCACCCATGCCTTAGTCATTTTCTTTTTGGCTTTTTGAACCTTAGAATTTTTTGATGATCCAAAATGTGTTCTAGACATTAGCGACATGATACTAGGTTCTTTAGGTCGGTAACTTATACCGGCCTTGTTGTAAACCGCCCTTTGGGAGTTTAGTATCATGTCTAAGGTTTTGGAGCTAGTTGAGAATTTCTCAAGAACATTCTTGAGATTTTCAACTTCGCTCTCTAAGTCCTTATTTTCATTTTTAAGGATCTTAACATGCAAGTCATCAATTACTTCATCCTTAGAGATTTTCAATTTTTTTACCTCTAACTTTAAAGATTTAATCTTGTTCTTAGACTTTTTGAGGATGTTTGTCAAGTAAGCTATTGTTCTATAACACTTATCCAACTCGGGAGAAATTACCTCTTCATCATCCGAAGATGATGAAGGCACGGTTGAGGAGCTTGATTCGTTGTCACTCTCCTTGGATGTCTCTTCTAAGGCCATGAGAGCCACGTGACAGTGGCTTTCCTCCTCCTCCTTGTCAATCTTCTTCTTCCTTTTGTTTCCTGCCACAAAAGCAAACCCTTTCTCCTTGGGGCCTTGGTTAGAGATCTCATGTAATTCCATTTCACAAAATAGATCTTCTAACTTAACAATTGACAAGTCCTTGGATACCTTGTAGGCATCCACCATAGATGACCACAAGGCATTCCTAGGGAAAGCTTTGAGAACATACCTTATAAGATCTCGGTTTTCTACCTTCTCATTGATGGAATGTAGACCATTGAGGATTTCTTTGAATCGTCCATGGAGTATACTTACAGTTTCATCCTCTTCCATGGACAGATTTTGGAGTTGGCTGAGAAGGAGGTCTTTCTTGGCTGTTCTTGAGTCCCGGGTGCCCTCATGGAGTTCGATAAGCTTATTCCAAAGGTTCTTTGCACTTGTGAAGGGACCAACCTTGATTAATTGGTCCTTGGTCAACCCACATTGCAAAGTTACCACCGCTTTCGCATCGGCTTCACCTTTCTGAATTTGATCTGCTGACTAACATGAGAAGTCCATCTCTTTTCCCTCAGCATCTTTCGGAGTGGAAAAACCTTCCTTGACAGCAAACCACATGCTGAGGTTGGTTTTGAGGTAAAACTCCATCCTTGACTTCCAATACGGAAAATCTGAACCATCCAAGAATGGAGATCTGTTTGTGTTGAAGCTTTCTCCTCCCATGGCCATCTTTGTTGACTCTCGGTTGTTAAGCTGCTTGAACAGAGCCCCAAGCTCTGATACCACTTGTTGGAACTTGGATGGCTAGAGAGGGGGGGGGGTGAATATAGCCAGACACTTGAAACTTAGCAGTTTTTATATTTTCTCTACACTTCAGAGGTTAGACAGCGGAAGTAAAACAAATGTAGAAACTAAGTGCAGAAACTAAGTAACAAGCAAAAACTCTAACGCAAGGATATACAAGGTTCGGGGATAACTTGCCCCTACTCCTTGGCATGCCCGTGAGGTGGGAGATCCCTTGATCGTCGGCAGATCAAGCCCCGGAAATCCGGATATCAAATCCTCCTTCTCGGTGGAGAAACCTCTCCACACAAATGGTCTCAAATGTATCAGAAATTAAGTACAGAGACAACAAGAAAGATCTTATAGATCGCTAGAAAAGCACAAGGATGAGAAATGAGAGAGCAGATCACCGTGCACAGCACAACGCCACCAACGCAAGAGCTCCCAGCTCTTCATTTGCTTGCTGATCCACTTGCGACTCCCTCCACAGACTCAAGGTTACAGCTTCACAAGAGATCGCTTCAAGTGATTCATAGTAATGCACATAGATGATTGAGCAAAGCTTTCGATGTGGAGAACTCTGCAGCTCCTTCTCCACTCCACGGCTTATCCTGCTTCCATCGCCAGGTCACACGCTCCTCTACAGCAGCTCCCAGCTGCTCACCTGCAACAGCCAGCTACCCTTGACCTCCTCTGGACTCACTGAATCCCCTCCAGTCGAGCCCCAGGTCATCAGCTCCTCAGTCGTTGCAGCTCACGCCAGAGGACGTTACAACCTGCGGAAGCAAACAGCCAAACCTGCTGTGGCGAAAGTCTTCGTTTGACTCCCCTTGGATGATCCTTGAGTCACATGCACACTTAGCAACTCATTAGGGCAGCAAATCAACAGAGAATCAAGCAATCAGAAGTTAAGAGCAGAGAAAGCAGATGTGATCAGACGTGATCAGAGCGTCTGACAGTGCGTTTGAATTAAAGTGATCGGTCACCGGACCGATCCAGGGATCGTGGATCGGTCACCGGACCGATCCACAGCTTTGCTGGGATTCCCAGCTTTCGCAGCCACAAGGGCCTGATCAGTCACCAGACCCTGATCGGTCTGCAGACCAATCAGGAAGCTCTCCGACCGATCAGGCTCCAGCCTGATCGGTTATAAGGAGGAGTCCGCGACACTTGATCGTTCACCAGAACGATCTGAATAGTATCCCAAATCGGTCACCAGACCGATCATGAGCCGAACAGAAGCCAACCCAAACCTTTCTATTCTCTCCTTGATCTGTCACCAGACCGATCAGGAGCAGAACAGGAAAGCTTCTGTTCTCTTCCTGATCGGTGACCAGACAGATCAGACATAGCTAGATCAGTCACCAGATCGATCCATGAGGGAACTCCGTGCCAACTTCCCTGATCGGTCACCAGACCGATCCAGGCAAGGTCAAATCCACTCTAAGTCAAGAGAACGGGCTCCCAACCTTCTCTGACTCGTGCTCAGTCCCCCGGACCAAGACTCCATGCCCAGCTTCACTCACCGGGACTTTAGTCAACCTGGCTTCACTCACCAGGACCCCGCTTCACTCACCTGGATTTCCAATCACCTAACCCTCCGAGCTAGGAATTTTCACACATAGCCCTCCAAGCTAGGACTTTTCCACACCTAACCCTCCAAGTTAGGACTTTTCACACCTAGCCCTCCAAGCTAGGACTTTTCACACCTAGCCCTCCAAGCTAGGACTTTTCACACCTAGCCCTCCAAGCTAGGACTTTTTACACACCTAGCCCTCCAAGCTAGGACTTTTCACACCTAACCCTCCAAGTTAGTGTTGGATCGAGAGATGCGAGAGAGGGGGGGGGTGAATGTCGCAAATCGTTCGGATTTCGTAAAGAGCAATTGCGTAGCGGAATAATCAAATCAGACAATGCGAACACCAAGATTTTTACTTGGTTCGGAGCCTGGGTCGACTCCTACTCCAAGGCCCACGGTCGTTGACCGTTTACTATGGGCAATACTATAATCGCGCAAAACAATTTTACAAAAATAGATTACAGTAAATTGCAGTAAAAAAAAAAGACAGCTTTTCTTTGTTACCGACGTCCGGTGTAAATTGAAGTTCCAGAGCAGTTGGACGTCGCCGGCGCTTGTATCTCGAGTCTGGAGGGTTCTGGAGCAGAGCGCGGGAGCAGAAAAGCGTGATTGCGTTCAATGGAATTGATGCTTGAAGAAGAGGGTCGAGGGTCCTTTATATAGGGCCGGGGGCGCCCGGGATGCTCGGGGCGCCCCCCCACGTGGCTTTCGATCCGGCGAGCCCTCTGGTCAAGGCTGATCTCTGCTTCTTCGGGATCACCTTTGACTGGGGCGCCCGACGCGCGCGGGGCGCCCGGGTTGACCGGTCAAGGCCTCATCTTCTTCGCGAGGGTGAGCTGGTGCAGCTGCCAGTGGCGTGGCACAGTGGGCGCCCGGGGCACGCGGGGCGCCCGACGCGCGCGGGGCGCCCGAAACATCCGGGGCGCCCCCAAATGTGCTGCTGTCGGGGCGTTTACTTGCTCTGCTGACTTTGGGTTGACTCTGGGGCGCCCGAAACATCTGGGGCGCCCTGCTCAGCTACTGCCTCACTCCTTTGAGGCTCTCTGAGCTGCAGAAACACAGTCCTTCGGTCCTGCATCCAGGGTTAGTCCAAAACAGCAATTAATATGTTAATTTTACACAGCCTTGGCTGTCTTGGTTCTGACTTTGGGTCTCCAAAATGGAGCCCTAGGTCGAACCGACGCCTAATGTTCCCTCGGAGGGGAACGCGTCCTCACCTACTCCTCTCGGGAGAGTTTACCTGGTGCCAACCGGATCCTCCAGTTGGACTTTTGCCCAGCAGCCCTTCGCCAGGTCTTGAGTTTCGCCAAGCAGCCCTTCGCCAGGACTTGGTTTTTGCCCAGCAGCCCTTCGCCAGGTCTTGAGTTTCGCCCAGCAGCCCTTCGCCAGGACTTGGTTTTTGCCCAGCATCCCTTCGCCAGGACTTGGTTTTTACCCAGCAGCCCTTCGCCTGGACTTGGTTTTTGCCCAGCAGCCCTTCGCCAGGACTTGGTTTCCTGACAACCCATCGTCAGGTGCCTAGCATCCCTTCGCTAGGACTTGGTTTCCTGCACACTCAAGCAGCATTGTTAGATACAAAACAGCCCTTAACTTTGAATCCTTTGCCAATATCAAAACAAGGTTCGATCTGTTGCTTCCTGCACCAACAATCTCCCCCTTTTTGATTATGGCAACACAATTCAAAGTTAAGGAAACACTTATAACAGTTTAAGCACAAAAGGTTAAGCAATGAAGTATAACTATTTATGAATAGAATAAATGTAGAGTTAAAAAAAATATTTATTTTTCATACTCCCCCTAAAACCCTGAATACTTGTATTTACAATTCTTAACTTTGACCTTTCCTCCCCCTTTGACATATATCAAAAACAGGCATGGGTGAACAAGGTATCTAACAGGGATTTATGAGTTTTTCTAAGTGCTTCATGTTTTTGACAAAGTATTTCAAAAACAGAGTGAAAATATTTTCAAGACTTTTTACACTTAGATAATTTTCAAGTATAAAGCAAGTACTTTTGAGAAGTTTGAAAAATTAAGTGTCAGGTACTTGGTTTAAAAATAGTTAAGTACTAAACTCATTTAAATACTTGAAATAAATTTTTGAAAGGAATTGTTAAGTACTTAGAAATAATTTTTGAGAAAGACTTAGAAATAATTTTTGAAAGAAATAGTTAAGTAATTGGAAAAAAATGTTAAGTACTTAAGTTGTATTTTAAAAAAATTAAGTAAAAAATCAAGTACTTAAATTGATTTTGAAAAAATTAAGTACTTCGGATGTTTTTGAAATTCAAATTTGAAAATTTTGATTCCCTCTTTTCTTTCCTATCTCTCCCCCTTAATGTTAAATTCTTCTCCTTAGACCATTTTTAAGTTCAATTAAGAATAATATTTTGAAGGAAGTGATAAGGAGAATGTTTGTGTATCAGAGCCTATGAATTTTGAAAGTAAAAAGATACTTAGAATAATTTTGAAGGAAAAAAAACTTAAATTCCTAGATTAAATCCATTTTAAAAAATGTATTTGTAGGCAAATCTTTAAAAGCTTCACGCACTTAGAACACTTTTGCCTTGAAAAATATTTGTACTTTTGGAAACATTATATTTTGAAAAATAGCAGTACTTTTTGAAAGATATTATGCATTTTTGAAGACATAAGTACTTTTGAAATAAATTAGGATTTGAAACACATAAGTACTTTTAGAAAAATATTAGACTTTGAAAGATATGAGTAATTTTTGAAAAGTATTATGCATTTTGAAAATAAAATATTTTACTTGACTAGGTTTCTTTTCCAGTCTGACACAATCCTAGGAAACCTTGTTGATTACAAGGACATTTCCCTAAGTGTCCTGGAAAAGTTCTCCAATTCAAGTAAATACTATCTCCAAAAAAAAATGATAGTACTTTGAAAGTATATGCTAGTACATTTTGAAAAATGTATGACCTTTTGAAGACACAATATTTTGCATGACTTGGTTTATTTTCCAGTCTGACACAATCCTAGGAAACCTTGTTGACTACAAGGATATTTTTCTAAGTGTCCTGGAAATTCGCCAACCCAAGTAAATATTATTTCAAAAGCAATTTCATAGGCCACAATAATAATATTTTGAACGAAAAATTATTTATGTTTTCAAAAGGATTTTAAACTTGCAGTGCATGAAAACATATATTTTGAAAAATTTTCAACAATTCTTTTAATTTGATCTCCCCCTAAACTTGACCCAGTCCTAGGAAGCTTGTTGACTACAAGTGATCTTCCTCTGAGTTTTAGGGTTTGATTTAAATTATAAGAATTATCTAATAACTTTAAAATAATTACCAAAAAAAGTTTCAAAAATTCTTCTTTTGAATCAAACTCCTCCTAAATTTGACACTTCCTAGGAGTCCTAGTGGATCATGAAATGGACCTTCCTCTGTGTCTTTAGGGTTTATTAAAACCAAAAGAGTATAGTTTTGAGTATAGTAATTTTCAAGAAGATAATTTTAGAAAATTCAATCTGGAATGAAGATAATTTTTCAAATAGATAGTAATATACGAAGGCTTTTGAATCAACTTTTGAAAGCCTTATTTTTGAGATGAAAATAAGTTTTAAAGCATAAGGATTTTGAGAAATAAAAAAAATATTAAGAAGAACTCCCCCTGTATCCGACATAGACTGACTTTATCGAAGACCTTAGTGTTGACTAGGTTTGACCATGTTTGACTCAGTTGACTAAGGTTTGACCATGTTTATCATGGTTTGACTATGTTGGAATTATCCTCTGAATTAAAACACAACATAAAAGAAATTTTAATTTGAACTTAATTTTCCTGTCTCACCCAATCTAGGGTTTTCAAACAGTTAGCCTTAAAAGTTCTTGTGAGACAGGTTTGAAGATAAAAATTAATTTTGAAAAGGAATTTTCATTTATTTTGAAAAAAGTAATTTAATTTTGAAAACAGATTTAAAAAAATAAGTATAGAAAGCAGAAATTTTGAACACTGATTAAGTGATTTTTGAAACAGAATAAGTTTGAAAAATAGAAATTTTGAAAATAGATTAGAATCTATAATTATTTGAAATTTGTGTTAGATTCGAATTTGACAAAAGATAATTTGAATTTGAATTTCAGAAATTGGCTTCCAGGTCTTGGCGAGGCACTAGGCCTTCTTTGGCCGTAGCCTTATGGGATCATCCACCCTTTCCTAGACAAAGCCTTTTAATGAAATTTCATTTTCAAATTAAATTAGGTCATTTTCTGGTCTAACTAGCTTGGGTCTTGGATCGGTAGCTTCGGCTGGTTTCACCAGTCTAAAGAGACCAAGTAGACTTGATCTTATTAGAGTTGGTTTCCCCAACGTACTATCATCTCACCTCCTCCCAATACTATTTTCAAATTTCAAGTAATTGGTTAAGTCCTTAAGCTATTTAGTCCTATGAATAGCCAAAACAAAACTTCAGATAATGTCATAGTGAGGAGAAATTTCTGGATTTTCTAAGTTTGCAAAATTATTAATCAGTTTTTCTTGTATATCAATTTTAATTTTCAAAGTCTCATTTTCTTGTCTTAACATTTTGAATTTTGACTTTGCTAATATACATGATTTCATCAAGTTATCTAAGCATGCATCCATATCTAAATTTGACCAAGGGAGATTAATTAAACTATCAGTATTCAAGGTAAAGAGTTGATTTGGATGTAAATTACAGTTACCCATTTTGGTTGGTTTCCCTGGATCTTTGTAACGTTTATCTGTGCATTCCTCTTTGTAATGCCCAAACTCCTGACACTTGAAGCATTGAATGCGACTCTTGTTCTTTCGTGCTTTTGGAGCTCGTTTCTTTGTTACCGTCGGTGGTATCGTTTGAATCTTACGAGTAGGACACTTAGTTTGGTAGTGCCCTCTCTCCCTGCATATGTAACAAATTATATGATTTTTAAATTTTAAATTTGTAATTTTACCTTTTGATTCCTTATTGGGAATCTCCCCCTTAATTGTTGCTGCCTCGGATCTAGATTCATCTTCTGGTTCCGTGTCTGAGTCGGACTCGGATACTTGTTGAAGCTCCTTCTTTGGTAGTTGTTTAGGAGATTTCCCTGCAATAGAAATTATACCTTCCTCGACCATTATAGTATCTGTTTGATTATTTAATTCTAATTTTGAAAAGCATTTAAAATTACTTACCATCCCTGTCAGTTCGTCGTTTGATTCTGGTTCAGACTCTGACTCGGCTGTTTGTGCTTGGACCGAAAAGGCAAGATAATTTACCTGATCTTCTTCTTCATCTGAGATCTCTTGATGAAGGTTAATCAGTTTTTCCCAGATTTCTCTAGCACATCTGAATGGACCTACTAGTTTGAGTTGCTCGTTGGTTAGACCACATTGCAAGATTACTGTTGCCTTAGCATCAGTCTCGATCTTCCTCAGAGTTGGTTCGTCCAATTTCTCCCAAGCGATCGACATTCCATCTTCTACGGGAAAAGAAAATCCCGTTTGGATGATTAGCCATAGGTCCATGTGGGCTTTTAGAAGCGACTCCATTTGACTTCTCCAAGAGTTGAAGTTCTTGCCGGAGAAGAGTGGTGGACGGGTACTGTTCCATTCTTGATTGGCCATTAAGAACAAATCTTGCACACAAACAGAAAAATAGAAATGTACCAAGACTTGGTCTTGGATTAGTAGTGCGGGAGCAAGAGAAAAATTGTCCAAAATAAATATTGCACGATTTTCGAGAAAGAATAATAATAAAATAATGAAAATAATTTATGACAAGATTTTGAAAATGATGATTTTCTCAATTCTGATTAATAATGAAAAAAAAGAATTTAATGTTAAAAAAAATTTTGCTCGAATTAAAGTAGTACGATTTTCGAGAAAAAATAATATTAAAATAATAATAAAAAATTTATGACAACTTTTTAGAAATTGATTGTTTTATTGATTCTGACTTATAGGGAAAAAATGAGCATTCAAAATTGAAAAAGGCGTAAGAATATTTTAAATATACCTACAGATATTATTTATATTAAATATAAAAGGCGAACGAGATTGAGTGGTGTTGCACCAACCTCAATCAAGGAAAAAGATAAAAAAAATTAAAAATATTTTGTAAAATCCGAAAATACTCTCAAATTGGTGGTTGCACCAAATTTGAGCTTCCCCGCTCTGATACCACTTGTTGGATCGAGAGATGCGAGAGAGGGGGGGGGTGAATGTCGCAAATCGTTCGGATTTCGTAAAGAGCAATTGCGTAGCGGAATAATCAAATCAGACAATGCGAGCACCAAGATTTTTACTTGGTTCGGAGCCTGGGTCGACTCCTACTCCAAGGCCCACGGTCGTTGACCGTTTACTATGGGCAATACTATAATCGCGCAAAACAATTTTACAAAAATAGATTACAGTAAATTGCAGTAAAAAAAAAAGACAGCTTTTCTTTGTTACCGACGTCCGGTGTAAATCGAAGTTCCAGAGCAGTTGGACGTCGCCGGCGCTTGTATCTCGAGTCTGGAGGGTTCTGGAGCAGAGCGCGGGAGCAGAAAAGCGTGATTGCGTTCAATGGAATTGATGCTTGAAGAAGAGGGTCGAGGGTCCTTTATATAGGGCCGGGGGCGCCCGGGATGCTCGGGGCGCCCCCCCACGTGGCTTTCGATCCGGCGAGCCCTCTGGTCAAGGCTGATCTCTGCTTCTTCGGGATCACCTTTGACTGGGGCGCCCGGGTTGACCGGTCAAGGCCTCATCTTCTTCGCGAGGGTGAGCTGGTGCAGCTGCCAGTGGCGTGGCACAGTGGGCGCCCGCGACACGCGGGGCGCCCGACGCGCGCGGGGCGCCCGAAACATCCGGGGCGCCCCCAAATGTGCTGCTGTCGGGGCGTTTACTTGCTCTGCTAACTTTGGGTTGACTCTGGGGCGCCCGAAACATCCGGGGCGCCCTGCTCAGCTACTGCCTCACTCCTTTGAGGCTCTCTGAGCTGTAGAAACACAGTCCTTCGGTCCTGCATCCAGGGTTAGTCCAAAACAGCAATTAATAAGTTAATTTTACACAGCCTTGGCTGTCTTGGTTCTGACTTTGGGTCTCCAAAATGGAGCCCTAGGTCGAACCGACGCCTAATGTTCCCTCGGAGGGGAACGCGTCCTCACCTACTCCTCTCGGGAGAGTTTACCTGGTGCCAACCGGATCCTCCAGTTGGACTTTTGCCCAGCAGCCCTTCGCCAGGTCTTGAGTTTCGCCAAGCAGCCCTTCGCCAGGACTTGGTTTTTGCCCAGCAGCCCTTCGCCAGGACTTGGTTTCCTGACAGCCCATCGTCAGGTGCCTAGCATCCCTTCGCTAGGACTTGGTTTCCTGCACACTCAAGCAGCATTGTTAGATACAAAACAGCCCTTAACTTTGAATCCTTTGCCAATATCAAAACAAGGTTCGATCTGGTGCTTCCTGCACCAACAGTTAGGACTTTTCACATGCCAGCGTGCGATCTCCCGATCCACCTGGACTTAATCCGAATTCAACCAAACTTGAATCAAACTTAAATCCGTGTCAAACACCAAAACAACAATCAGGGTCAGACTGCATCAACAAATATAAGTTCAATTAACCTTACAAAAAATCCCTTTCATCTTTCAAGAACTAAATATATTGAAGTTAAACACCATTTTGATATGGATCACGTAGCTAGGGGTGAAATCATACTTACACATATAGATTCAAAATCTAACGTAGCTGATATTTTCACTAAACAACTACCTGAGTCTGAGTTTAGTTCACTAAGAAAGCAGCTAGGAATGTATTTAGTAGAATATGATTGATTTTTAATCACTATTTTTTTAAATAATCCTATTATCTTGCAAATTTGTTTTCAAAATCATATTATTTTGAAAGTGTTTTTCCGACTTAGTTTATTTTCCCCAAAAATTACCCCTTTAAAAACTAGGGTCTTTCTATGCAATGGACTTAGCATAGGAATTAACCCTAGTTAGCATGTTTCTCCTATAGATTTAGAAGCCAGCATCTCACAAGCACATTAGTATACCTTGGTTGATAACATAGATTGGGTTGGGATGTTTAGGTCTATGTCTTGACTCAAGATGCTTTAAGTCAGTACATCAAGAGCAGTTGGGTCGATTAATACAAGTGAATAGTAATCAAGTTAAGTAATCAAGCTTAGAAAGTCTAACTTGATCAGACTACTTAACTTAACTAACCCAAGTGAAAGTTGTTGTATAACAATTAGTAAGTAGTAAACTGGGTTAGACAGGGACTGAAAGGAATTAATTCGATTCATTTATTTTAATTCTTAAATGCATGAAATTTTTTTTTCATGCTTGGACTCACTAGGATTATCAACTTGGTTCAAATCTTGTCACTTTTAGGTTATACTTACTTGGTTCAGTAGTACTAATTCTTGCTTAGTTAATAATTTAGTTGCATTCCAGGTTTTGTTTTGCAAAACCAATTGACTCTGATACATAATTTTTTTTCTTCCCTTAATAATTTTTTTTCAAAAATATGTTTTTTCAAAAAGAATGTTTTTTGATATATGATAAAGGGGGAGAGTAGAAAGGTGAAGTTAAAATTAAAGAAAGGTGAAGTTAAAATTAAGGGGAGAGTAGAAAATTTAAAGAAAACTTTCCCTTACTTAAAAGCATTTCTCGTTAAGAAGTTTTTCCTTTATTTAAAAGCATTTCTCATTAAGAAGTTTTTCCCTTATTTAAAAGCATTTTTCGTTAACAAGTTTTTTTTTCAATTTGGCAAAGGGAAAGTAGAAAATTTAAAGAAATTTTTTCCTTATTCAAAAGCTTTTCTCGTTAAACTAAGTTTTTTAACTTAAAAAGCTTTTGTAATACTTAGAAGTCTTTTTCAAAAATTAGAAAAATCTTTTAAAAATAAAAATTGCATATTTTCAAAAGCTCCAAGGGGAGGATTTCAAATCAAGGGGGAGCTTTATGTAATTCTTCTATTTTTCTATAGAATTTTTCAAAACTTTTGAAATGTTCTAAAAAGGAGGAAATTACTAATCAAGGGAGAGAATGAAAATTTTGTTTTAGACTTTATGCTTGATTGTGAGTTAACTATTATTCATGTTATTTTTTAACTTAACTTATGAACTGGGTTGTCATAAATCAAAAAGGGGGAGATTGTTAGTGTTAGAAGCACCAGATTGAACCCAATTTTGATAAAGGCAAAGAGTTCAAAGTTAAGTTTATGTTGTGATCTAATGTGTCTCATTGAGTATGCAGAAAAGTCCTAGTTGAGTTAGGCAGGAAGTCTAGACATGCAGGGTTGAGCACGAAGTCATGGTCGAGGACTAGGCACAAAGACTTGGCTGAGGGCTGGGCACCGAAGACCTGACCGGGGGTTGGACAAGAAGTCCTGGTCATGGACTAGGCACCGAAGTCCTGATCCGGAAGATCAAGCAGGAATCTTAGTCAAGCGAGGATTGCGGGCAAAAGTAGAGGCGGGTCAAGGTACGGACGTCTCGAAATCCGTCAGTCTCGGAGGCCGAGAAAAAGTCCAACTAAAGGAGCCGGTTCGTAAAAAGGTAACTTCTCCAGAGTGGACTAGGTGGGGATGCATTTCCCGGAAGAGGGAACAGTAGGCGTCAGTTCGACCTAGAATTTCATTTTAAAATCCAAAGTCAGAACTAAGACAGCTCCGGCTGTTATCCATGAATTTATTTTTAATATTATATTGTTCTTGGACAAACCCTGGTTGTAGGTCTGAAAGGAATCAACTATTATATCCCAGGCGCCTAAAAGGGTTCAGGCACTGGAGAACCCAGGCGCCTAATATGTATCAGGCACCCCAGATAGGGTTTTCTAGGGGATGGAGAAGCTGAGCTGGCAGGTTCGCCACGTCAGCTTCTCAGGCGCCCGTGAGCCATCAGGCGCCTCAGCAATCCCAGGCACCCAAGTCCAGAGATAAGGTTTGGACAAGTCTGCGGATAAGCACGTGCCAGATTCGGTGACGTGGCAGGCGCCCCAGACCCTATCAGGCGCCCAAGAACACACTATAAAAGGGGCTTCACCCCTTTGCTTCAGCACAACAATTTTTCCAACTCAAGCACTCAAACACGCTTCATCATTCTTCCATGCTCGAGTTTCCCACGCCGATAATGATCAAGATTGAAGACACGCTGGTCGAGAAGACTTCGCCATTTCCTCAAGTGTTGTCGGTATAATTGTGTTTTGTTTTAATTAATTCTGTCTTTGAATATTCTCATTTGTATATCATTTTTGAAATATAGAATTGCCCATCGAAAATGGTCAAAGACAGTGGGCCTTGGAGTAGAAGCCGTTAAAGACTCCAAACCAAGTAAAAAGAAAAAAAGTTAGCATTGTTTTTTTTTCCGCTGCGTATTCTCTCTGTTTTCGAAAAATTTAAGTCATCGATAGTCACCCCCCCCTTATCGATTACAACGATCCCACAGAACACACATTCAAGGACTGAGCTAACGCAAGATCCCAACAGTGACCCTTCATTTACCAATTTAATCACCAATTTGATTAATCATACATCAAGTAATTAACCTTATTAACTATCCCCATCAACCCACCACCTAAACAAACTCGGCAGTAGATATAAATCAAAACTCCCATCTCAGAATCCAACAACACTCATTGGGAAGAGTAAGCTCAATTAGATTCCCAACAAATCCATTAGATGCATAAACCACAAGGAGTTCAAGGAAATGAGTACATTTCAAAGGAATAGATCTACAACAATTCAAAACGAAACCAAACTACTGATTAAATCAATCCACAGGGTAAAGGAAAACACTACCCATTCCACCCTCAATTCATTGAATAGAAATCAACTCCAAGAATATATCCAAAACATAATCGAATCCTATTCAGAGCTAGACAAGAGTTTTAATCCAATCATAAAATACCATCGATCAAGCTACACCAATCCATCATGCTAACCAACCTCCAAGATCAATACCAAAAGAAATAGTTCTTACCTTAGTGTGCCAGATTAGTGAATGCAGGGAAAAAGGGTTGCCTTTGGACTTTCCTTCTTCCCGATGACTCCTCCTTGACAAGCTCTAGCAACGACATTGATCTTTGAGGGATGGAAGAAGTCGACACTATTGTCGTTGCTCGCGTGGAAGAAGGTGACGCCACTGGCTTGCTAGCACGAGGCTGGAACCCACAAGTGAGATGTGCCCTCGGTCGGAGAAAGAAAAGGGAAGGAAGGGAGTCGGCGCGTTGGCGTAGGCTAGGGTTCATGAAGGAGAGAAGAGTTGTCGGGCGTGGCTGCGGGTAAATGAAGAGGATGAGAGGAAAGATTATAAAGGAGGATGTTTTGCATAAAAGTCCATCAAACCCATGAAATCCAAATCATGCCCTTAGGGTAGGGTTTTTAACAATTTAACCTTGCTAAATTAGTGTAATACACCTCAAGTTTCTAGGGTTAGATATTTTATCCTCCTCACCTCTTATCTATACCCATAAATCGAAATCAACCCTTAATTTTAAGATTTATTTTTATTTTAAATTTGAAAAGTTAAGTGTCAAGTAATTTACCCTTGATAATTTAAGAATTTACCCAAACCTTTTACCCTTGTCCAATAACCCTAAATCTTTCATGTAAATTTTCTAAAAAATTTATTCTACCAATTTTTAATTAGCCGTATTTAACATGAAGTCTATCATCCTACCACTTAGTCTTTGCAAAAAAAACTACTAAGGCAAAGTTCTACGATCAAGGAGCTCTAGGAGGAAGTGAGTTATGCTTAGGACTTCTGGATTGGTCGAGATCTTCTTTTCTATTAGTTTTCATTTATTATTACAAGTAATTCTTAAGTTTTATTTATTTGTGCTTATTATCTTGAACTGTAAGACAGTTTTTCTCCGCCTTCGAAAATTTCAAAAAGGGGACCATTAATGGACTCACGCCTACTACATAGACCTTGGACGTATTGACCCTGGGTGTTGGGAACCAAGTAAATAAATCCCGTGTGCCATCTCTGTGTTGCTTTCATTTACTTATTTTATTCCGCTGTGCCACTAACGATTTTATTAAGAAAGATGAAAGACAAAATTCCAAGATTTTGAATAAGAAAGTGATAGTTGATATTCACCCGCTTCTATCAACGACACCGATCCTATAATTGGTATCAGAGCAGGAGGCTTTGATCGGACTCACCGTCGAAGGAGCAAGAAGGCCAAGAATTGAGGGGGAGACAAGGGTGAAAAGGTAATTTTCATTATGTCAAGTTTTAAATTTCATATAACTTATTTAAAGTGTAGGGAGAGAGGGCACTCTAAAATCATGTGTTCTACTCGTAAGATTCGTACGACTTCACCGGCGACAATCGAGGATCCAGTGCCAGGAGCTCGGAGGGACAAGAGTCACATCAAGTGCTTCAAGTGCCAAAAGCATGGTCATTAATGTGGGATCGTTGTAATCGATAGAGGGGGTGAATAGCGATTACTGAAATTTTTTGAAATAATAGAAAACACAGCGGAAGAATAAAGAAACAATGCTAACAAATTTCTTTTTTACTTGGTTCGGAGTCTTTAACGGCTCCTACTCCAAGGCCTATGGTCCTTGACCATTTTCGTTGGGCAATTCTATAATTCGAATAAGAGTTACAAATGTATAATTCGAGTACAGAATTAAACAACGAATTAAAATTATACCGACGACACAAGAAAGGTTGCAGAGTATCTTGGGCAGCGTGTCATCGATCATGATCATTGGAGGCGCAGGAAACTCGAGCACGGAAGAGATTCGGAGAGCATTGGAGTGCTTGAGTCACAAGAAAGCTGGTCTAAGATGATTCTGAGTTGTTGTGGAAAGCAAAGGGGTGAAGTACCTTATATAGCCTGTTCTTGGGCGCCTGAGGCTTCTTGGGCGCTTGCCACGTGTAGTGAATCAAGCGCGTGCTTATCCGCAGACTCAGCCAAACCTTATCCCTTGGTCTTGGGTGCCTGGGACCTCTGAGGTGCCTGATGGCTCACGGGCGCTTGAGTTGCTGATGTGGCAACCTGCCAGCTCAGCCATTGACCCGCTGGAAACGCCTAAACACAGGTGCCTGTTACCTGTCAGGCGCCTGGTATCTCAGGCGCCTGGCATGCAGCAGTTACTTCCTTTCACTCCTGCAACCAGGGTTAGTCCAAGAACAGTATAAAATTGATAATAACTGTATGAATAACAGCTTGAGCTATCTTGGTTCTCACTTTAGATTTCAAAATGAAACCCTAGGTTGAACCGATGCCTACTGTTCCCTCTTCTGGGGAACGTATCCTCACCTACTCCTCTCAGGAGAAATTACCTTTTGCCAACTGGCTCCTCCGGTTGGACTTTTGCTTGGCCTCCGAGACTGTCGGATCTCAAGACGTCCGTACCTCAACTCGCCTCTACTTCAGTTCGCAATCTTCGCTCAGATAAGACTCCTGCTCGATTTTCTGGATCAGGACTTCGGTGCCCAGTCCATGACCAAGACTTCTTGCCCAACCCTTGGTCAGGTCTTCTTACTCAACCCTGCATGTCAAGACTTCATGCCTAGGTAAACTAGGACTTTCTTGCACACTTGGTAAATCCATTAGATCACAATATAAACTTAACTTTGAACCCTTTGCCATTATCAAAATCAGGTTCGATCTAGTGCTTCTGACACCAACAATCTCTCCCTTTTTGATTTATGACAACACAATTCAAAAGTTAAGTTAAAAAACAATCATGAAAAAGATACATCATAGTTATGTACTGGAAGGAAAGAAAAATAATTTTCTACTCTCCCCCTTGATTAGTACTCTCCCCCTTTTTCCTTAGAATATTTTCAATATTTTTGAAAAAACTTAGCAAAAATTTGACATATTGCATAAAGCTCCTTTTGATTAAAACTCTCCCCTTGAAGCTTTTAAAAATATGCAATTTTGAAAGCTTCTATGTAAAAATAATTTTAAATTTTTGAAAACTTCTGAGTAAAAGAAATTCTTGAGAAAAACAATTTCTGAAAGATTCTAACATAAAATTTTTCTCAAACAGAATTTTCTAAAAAGAGTATAATTTAGGAAACATTTTCTCAAAAGCTTTTCGAAAACAATGTTTTCTTTTAAATTTTACTTTTTAGAAAAAGAAGGAAAAAATAATTCAACTTCACTTTTTCGAAATGATTATGAGGGAAAAAGAATGTTTACCTTTACTTTTTTGAAAAAAAAGATTTTGAGGGAATAAATAACTTTACTTTTTCAAAAAAAAAAGATTTTGAGGAAAAAAATTTTTAACTTTACTTTTTCTACTCTCCCCCTTTGTCATATATCAAAAAAATGAAAAATATGTTTGGCATGAAAAAATAGTTGTGTATCAGAGCTTACATGCTTTGTAAAAATAATAAAAGAAATTGACCGACAGCAAGTAATAGAAATGAACTAAGTTTGACCCAAGTAATAAGTTTTGAACCTAGTTAATATTCTAGTGAGTTCAAGCATGAAAATGAAAATTTCATGAAAAAAATTTAAAAAAATGGATCAATTAATTTCTTTCGGTCCCTATCTAACCCAGTTTGCTACTCACTAACTATTATATAACTGTAGCTTTCACTTGGGTTAGTCAAGTTAAGTAGTTTGATCAAGTTAGACTTTCTATGCTTGAATACTTAACTTGATTGTTGTTCAAATGTATTTATCGCCCCAACTGCTCTTGATGCACTGACTTAAAGCATCTTGAGTCAAGGCATAGACCTAAGCATCTCAACACGATCTAGGTTATCAATCAAAGTACCCTAATGTGCTTGTGAGATGCTGGCTTCTAGATTTATAGGAGTATGCAATGCTAGGGTTAAGTCCTAAGCTAAGTCCATTTCGTAGAAAAACCCTAGTTTTTGAAGGGGGTAATTTTTTTAAAAAACTAAGTCCAAAAAATATTTTTTTAAAACAATATGATTTTAAAAACAAATTTATAAGATAATAAAATATGTTTTTTAAACAGTCCTATTCTACCAAGCACATTCCAAGTGATAATCAACTCAGAGTGTATAAGTCTAAAGTAGTTGATCAAGTTAACTTTTACAAATAAAGAAAGTCAGAAAACAAATCCCTAGTACAACATCAAGCTAAGAAGATGAGCCCGAATGCCAAGAAGGGTCTGGATACCATGAATGAAACATGGACATCATCTCCTCATGTTGGGCTTGGTCTCCTGCGAGCCTCTCATCATGTCAGGCCTGAAGGGCATCCATCTGCTCGACGTGACGGGCCTCCATCTCCTCTTCGAAGACTATGAACCTCTATCTCTATCCATGTAAGGCACTGTGTTGAGGCAATCTATGGTCCGGCATGACCATGAGTTTTGATGTTTGGGCAAAGGGTTTAAGTTAGGTTTTCCCTTGTGATCAGGATTGCAGGTTTACACATATTAACTTAGCTAGACAGCTTCGATACGGTGAAGGGTGGCATGGAGACAAACTGAAGGCTTGTGTGCACTCGAGGGACCTTGGTATAGCAGGGATGATAAGCCGAGGGGCGTGGACTTCGAGGCGTACGTGAAGGATGGCATGGAGACAAGCTGGATGCTTATGTGCATCCGAGGGACGAGGGCCGAAGATAAAGAGGGCGCGAAGGCAATAGTCAAGGTTGCTGGTGAAGAGTCAGCTAAGTCATGAAGGGACAAGAGCCGAGGGAGGAGGACTCCAAGGGCAAGCTAGGAAGTGGACTTCAAAGAGCACACGTGAAGGGTGGCATGGAGGCAATCCAAGGGAAGGCTTGTGTGTGCATCCGAGGGACGATAGCCGGTGGAAGAGGACTTCAAGGGGGATGCCAAGGGAGTGTACCTGAAGGCACGCATGGAGGAGGGTCATTGGAGTGAGGATGAGTGGTCTTGTAAGCTGGGCAGTCGACTGGGGATATAACAGTTGACTGCCAGTAAGAACAGAAACTCACAGAAGGTTTCTGACCCTGGACCAGTCGACTGCCCTGGGAGCAGTCGACTAGTAGTGACTGGTTAAGTGGCTGAAAATTTGAACGTTGGGGTTGCAACGGTCGATTTTCAGTGGAACCAGTCGACTGACCTGGGGGCAGTTGACTGGTGGAGTGTTTTCCAGCCTGAGTTCTATTTAAAGAGAACTCGATTTGGGCTGGGAGCTTTGACGAAACAAGCTTGGTTAAGGCTTGTTAGTAGTCTCTAGAGCTCAGAGGTGTACTCAAGGTTGTGACGAGGTTTCTCCACCCACAAGGAGCTATGCGAGCTAGCCAGAGGACATCCGGGGAGTGATCCACCGAAGGATCGAGGGATCGTCCACCTCACGAACTGTCGTGGAGTAGGAGTCTTCATCTCTGAACCACGTAAATAGGTTTGTTAGCGTTGTTTGTGTTTATTATTATTGTTTCCGCTTGCGCACACTAACAACGTAGGTAGAAGAAGCTGAAAAGTGCTATTCACCCCCTCTAGCAACTGACATCGATCTTACAAGTGGTATCAGAGCAAGGTCGTTCGTCTACGGACTAATCGCCGGGTGAGCAAAAGTTGCTAGAGGAAGATGGAATCGGAAGGTCCATTGAGATGGGATATCCGGATTCCACCTCCGTACGACCATGAAGATTTCGAATATTGGAAAGCAAGGATAGAAACATGGTTCGGAAGGGAGTGGGATCTTAGGATTGCGCTTGAAGAACCATTCGAGATTCCTAAGGACAAACATGGAAGAAGCTTAGACCAAGATATTGGAATCAAGAGCAACAAAAAAAATCTAGGGCAAATGACAAGGTAATTGATATATTAATTAATATTGTGCCTTAAAATATTTTGAGTGATGTAGGTGAATATAAAGATGCATGTGAGTTGTGGAAAAAGATAGAAGAATATCATGAGAAACCTACACAAGCCAAAATGGTGGAAGAGTCAAAAGAAATGGATTCAATGGTCCAAGAAAGGGGAAAAGAAGGAGAAGTATCAATATCATCAAGTGAAGCAGCACAATTGAGTGAGAGGTCATCCACTTCATCAAGGGAAGAGGAAGAGGTCACCACCTTAAGGATTGAGGGGGAGGAGATACCCACTTCCATACCGGAGCAAGAAGAAGCTCCAACCTCCACCAAAGCAAAGAAAAAGGACTATATCACATGCTTTGGGTGCAATAAAAGGGACACTACAAGGATAAGTGTCTAAATGTTAAGAAAAAGGAGGTAAATCCTACACTCATTTCAATCCTATTTAAATCTAACATGAGTTGTAGGAATGGAGAAGCTCAAGAGAAGAAAAAGAAAATTAGATGCTTCACATGTGGAGAGCTATGACATTATCACACTAAATGTCTTAGAAAAGGTGAGCTAAAGAAAATGGTGCAATTGAGAAGATGGGAGAAGGAGGAAAAGAAGAAAAGAAGCCCATATCAAGGAGGAACTACAAGGGTAAGGGAGGTAATCCCTAACTTTAAATTAAAATGCAATTCAAATTTAAGTTCCTCCATGCATGCTAAAATTAATGAAAAATGTTTGATTGTGCATAATCATGGTTTTAAATATAATGATAGGAATAGGGTTAACAAGGTAGATCAAAACTCTAGGAAAAGCATGCATCATGATAAACCCAATCAAGCTTTAAGGGAAAAGTTTGATAAATTGGAAAAGACCCTAAAAGATTCACAGTTGGATCTAAGGGGTTGTATATGGTGTTGGGTACTTTAAAACCCAACTATGATAAATCGAGGTTGGGATACTGGTCTAAGGTCTCCAATGCCAAGGAAAAGAAATATGCTAGGGTAGCATATAATTATGGCAAGAAGGAGAAGTCCAAAAATAGCAAGGGGGTGCCATTTAAAGGTAAAGAGAAGGACTTAACCAAAGACAAGGTGACTAAGACTAAGAGGGTCCATTTTGTAGGCCAAGAATCACCGGGGGCACATCGGTATGGTCTAGTATGGATTGAGTCACCTAGGGAGGTGGCTAAGGCTAAGAGCTCAAGGGGGAGCTCTAGGAGCCTTTGGGGTCCATGGTGAATGGATCTCGGGAAATTTTCTCTTAGGAAATTAGATGAAATGTGCCAAAAGGATTGGAAGACTAGGGTAAGTCTTAATCCTAGGGAATTGACACATTAAAAGGAATTTATGGAGAAAAAGGTGAAAATGGGAGTATATGTGATAAAATTAGGTTTTAATGGATAAATATCATATAATTCAGTGATAGAAATGTATCATGGTCAGAGATGAGAAGATACATCAAGGAGGAGTCAAAGTTAGGACTTTTGGATGAGTTTAAATGATACAATTTAGGTAGAGTTGAGTTTTATGTCAATCTTGGGATCTGGAGTACATTTGTTTGGAAACATATTTTTCTCAAGTAGACATAGGATCCACAAATCTCCCCACAAAATTTTAGAATTTTTAGAGATTTGTGGAATTTATTAGGCATTTCTGAATTTGGACTGAAAACCTGAAATTCAGGTATCAGTTGACTGACTTATGGGCAGTCGACTTATCTCAGCCTAGAAACATTCTGTTCATTTTGCCAATCGACTGCCCTGGGGTAGTTGACTGATCCATAGGATAAGAGGAAAAGGGCATATTGGATAATAAGAAATAAGAAAATTGGAACCATAGGAAAGGGTTATATTGCCTTATGAGATTATATGGTTTAAAGGTCATAAATTGCTATTGAATGATAGGATATGACTTTGAATTAAAATCATTGGTTATGTTGTCATATTCCTTGAATATAGTTTTACTCCATGATTTAATATTGAATGAGGCTTTCATCATATTAAGGATACATAAAAAGGAAGAATTGAGGACCATCATGTGTAAAATTAAGATGAATGGTTTTGGCAAACATAAGGATTCATGAATGGATTTCAAAATTGATACAAAATACCAATGTTTAAGGAAATTAGAATTGGTACCAAAAGTCAAGCACATTTGATACTTTTTATGAAACCATATTTTTCTAAGATAGGGTATATCCTAGCAAATATGCTTGCAAATTTTTAGATTTTTCCGGGTTTTGTAGAGTTCTTTTTGGCACTAGGGGTAAGGTTGCTTGGGGCAATCCTTTGATGGTGTCAAAGGGGAAAGAACTTGGTGTTATGAAGTCAAGTTGGGTAGAACTTGACTTGGTGTTATGGTGTTAAGTTGGGTAGAACTTAACCTTGGTAAATTGAAAATTGGAAAAGGCATAGGTTAAGGAGGAGCTTACCTCTTGTTTGCCTTAATTTTTATAGAAAATTTTAGATTTTGTGTCAAACTTAGGAATGGTGATAGATACATTGATGAATGTATTTTTCCCAAGTAGGTATGGGTACCATAAACCTCTCCATAAAGTTTGGGAATTTTTGGTGAATTTTTGAATTTTGTCAGAAAAGGCTAAAAGTCTGTTTATCAGAGTATCAGTTGACTGCCCTTCAGGGCAGTCGACTGGTCTAGGCTGGATTGGGTATCTAGCAACTGTTTGGTGTCCAAATGATGTAAAACAAGTGTATGGGGGGTTAGTACACTGTGTTTAGGATCATTGGAGATTAAAAGAACCAATAATTGGGATATTGTTGGGGTCTTTTTGATGTTAGGCAAGGGGGGAGAAGTGTTGGGTTTAATTTGGGGAAACCAAACACACCTTTGCTAGAAATCTTAGGTCTAGGAGGAGACTATGTAAAGGGGGAGCATTGTTGCTCCATTCTTGGCGTAAGGAGAACCTTGGAGAGGTTCTTAAAAAACCTTTGTAAGTCCAATGTAGGGGAGCTTTGGAGAAGCTTTAAAAAGCCCGTTTTGGAGAAATTCCTAACTTGGGGAGGTTAGGTGTGGGATGCCTTGGGAATAGGATCCGTGATTGTTTGCATTTGCATATGCATTGGCGGTGTAAGTCCAAGATGGAGTCTTGGCAGTGTAAGTCCAAAATGATTGTTTTAGCATTGTTATTGCTATTCATTGCTATTTGTTTTCCCTAACTTAAACGTATTGCCAAACATCAAAAAGGGGGAGATTGTTGTGACAATCTATGGTCCGGAGTGACCATGAGTTTTGATGTTTGGGAAAAGGGTTTAAGTTAGGTTTTCCCTTGTGATCTAATATGTGTATATGAATGTGTAGGATTGTAGGTTTACACATATTAACTTAGCTGGACGGTTTCGGTACAGTGAAGGGTGGCATAGAGACAAGCTGGAGGCTTGTGTTCACCCGAGGGACCTTGGTATAGCAGGGATGATGAGCCGAGGGCCATGGACTTCGAGGCGTACGTGAAGGATAGCATGGAGACAAGCTGGAGGCTTATGTGCATCCGAGGGGCGAGGGCCGAAGTTGAAGAGGGCGCGAAGGCAATAGTTAAGGCTGCTGGTGAAGAGTCAGCTAAGTCATGAAGGGACAAGAGCCGAGGGAGGAGGACTCCAAGGGCAAGCCAGGAAGTGGACTTCAAAGGGCACACATGAAGGGTGGCATGGAGGCAAGCCAAGGGAAGGCTTGTGTGCGCATCCGAGGGGCGATAGCCGGTGGAAGAGGACTTTAAGGGGGAAGCTAAGGGAGTATACCTGAAGGCACGCATGAAGGAGGGTCGTTGGAGTGAGGATGAGTGTTCTTGTAAGCTGGGCAGTCGACTGGGGATTTAACAGTCGACTGCCAGCGAGAACAAAAACTCACAGAAGGTTTCTAACCCTGGACCAGTCGACTGCCCTGGGAGCAGTCGACTGGTAGTGACTGGTTAAGTGGCTGAAAATTCGAACGTTGGGGTTGCAACGGTCGATTTTCAGTGGGACTAGTCGACTGCCCTGGGGGCAGTCAACTGGTGGAGTGTTTTCCAGCCTGAGTTCTATTTAAAGAGAACTCGGTTTGGGCTGGGAGCTTTGACGAAACAAGCTTGGTTAAGGCTTGTTAGTAGTCTCTAGAGCTCAGAGGTGTACTCAAGGTTGTGGCGAGGTTTCTCCACCCACAAGGAGCTATGCGAGTTAGCCGAAGGGCATCCGGGGAGTGATCCGCCGAAGGATCAAGGGACCGTCCACCTCACGGACTGTCGTGGAGTAGGAGTCTTCATCTTCGAACAACGTAAATAGGTTTGTTAGCGTTGTTTGTGTTTATTATTATTGTTTTCGCTTTCGCACACTAACAACGTAGGTAGAAGAAGCCGAAAAGTGCTATTCACCCCCTCTAGCAACCGACATCGATCTAACACGGTCGTCCGTTGTCATTGGAGGAGGTGGTGGTGGAGACTCCCTCAACTGCTCCTCGATCTCGGCGGCGACATCTGCGACATCGAAGTCAACCTCGTCGTCTGAGTCAACTTGTGGTGGAGCGCCTCGTCGTCTCCAAGATATGACCCCGGTGGCTAAGATATCTATAGCGATTAGGGAAAAGTTCATAATTCCTATTTTGTCAAACTCAGTCATCGTGATGATCTCTCCGATAGAAACATCATGACCGTAATGACGGAAGAGTGTGATCAGGATGTCACAGTAGGGGGTTCGCACTCTAGAGTGAGTGGAGATGCTAGAGGCATAGATGATCGTCTCGAACATATGTAGACTGATGTCTATGTTCAGGTGGTGGATCATCGTGTAAAGTAAGAATGAGTGAAAGGGTCGCATAACCACTACATTCCATGAAGTCAAGGGAAGACTGTAGTGGTCCAGGACTCGATAAAGGGCATAGTCCTAGATGCGCAGATCGTCGGAACAAAATTCTGAACCGTCGGATCTCTCTCACCTCTGAAAAATTAAGAGCAGAAAATGTTGAGGGTAATGTGGGAGTAAGGAGTAGGAAAGCGAAGGTCCATAGGAGGATAACAAAAGAAGGTGGACTTAGAGGGTCGTAGTCCAAGAAATCTAGTAAATAAAGAAGGAGAAATGGTAAGTGGAAGGGTCTAAACTGTAGTGGTGTAGCAGAAGTCATCGACTTTGACCAAGTTGTTATAAAACTCGGTACACAAGTCGTGTTTATAGAACCATTACAATATACTAATCGTTCTAGTTGGTAGTAAGTAATAACATCTATGGCTGTGGGACAAGACTGGGTAAAGATACCCCTATTCAGATAGCTGGTCTTTAAGGGTTTATAGATAGTAGTAGCAAATTTATGAAAAAGGGCTAATGTAGGAAACATAAGGTTAGGACTAGGCTCAGTATCGGGGTCGGTCTCGGCAGGACGATGTTTTCTAATTATAATAATCAATAACTAAAATTTATTAATAACAATAAATTGAAAAAAACAAGCTCTTAAAAAAACATACCGAGGCGGCATCGTAGGAGAGGAAAAAGAAAGGAAGGCTTGGGAAGCTCTTAGAAGTGAGGAAGAAGTTGTGATTTGGTGTGGAGAGGGTGCCATAAGTGAGGGCTTATAAAGCCCTTCCTGAGGGATCGATGTGGGCGTGCAGAGGGGGGGGTGAATGCACTTTCTTTTGATCGTTTGATCTCTACACAGATGTTAGCGCAGCGGAAATAATATGCAAAGACAATAACAATGCTAACAAAAATTCTTTTACTTGGTATCCACCCAGATGGGTGACTAATCCAAGGATCCACGCCGCGAGCACCACTTTTCACTATCGAAAAGTCTCCTTGAGGTGGAGAAACCTTTACAGCAAAAACTTCCTCTTTACAGATGTAGAGAAATGATGGAGGAAGCAAAAAGTCACTCTACAATTTGGCAGCACTTCGTTACTGTACGGAACTGTACCTACACGTGTAATGAGGAGCTCCTTTTATAGGTGAAAAGGATAGATTCGCAGTCTGTCCAGGCACGCACCAGTCGACTGCCCCTAGGGCAGTCGACTGGCCCGGCATTAAATGCCGGCCAACGGCTAGCAAACAGCTAGCCAACGGCTAGTTTTGGGGTATACCAGTTGACTGCCCCAAGGCCAGTCGACTAGTCCGAAGCTGCGAACTCTCTGTGGGTTTTGGCAGTCGACTGCCTTCGGGCCAGTTGACTGCCCTGCCTCCCAGCTCAGCTCCAGTCACTTCAAACCTTCTCCTTCGCGTGTGCCTTCAGGTCTTCTCCCTTGGCTCGCCCCTTGAAGTCCTCTTCCTCTGGCTATCGTCCCTCGGATGCGCACGCAAGCCTTTCCTTGGCTTGCCTCCATGCCACCCTTTACGCGTGCCCTTTGAAGTCCACTTCCCGGCTTGCCCTTGGAGCTCTCCTCTCTCGGCTCTCGTCCCTCGGATAGGTCCACCAAGTGTGATTCTCCAAGTCCTGCAAACTCAATCACACAAATCAAATACAACATAACACTCTAACTTTAAACCTATTCGCCCACACATCAAAACCATGATCTTCCAATCATTTAAGGACCGATTGCCTCAACAATCTCCCCCTTTTTGATGTGTGGCAATATATTTAAGTTAGAGATAAATAACAGCAATAGCCATAGCAAAAGATAGCAATTGAAACATTATGAGACATAATAACCCTTAAGAGGTAACCTCCCCCTTAACCTATGTTCTCTCCACAGTTTCAATTCTAATTATATTCCAAGTTAAGTTTCCACTTAACAACATCAATAAGAATGTAAGACATATCCGAACCTAAGAGGTACCTCCCCCTTAATCCATGTCTTCTCTCCAAATTTTAACCTTTCAAGGTCTAAGTTAGACAAAATACCTAAAATCATCCATTTTAAGTCAAAATTCTAACTTAAACCGCCCATTCTCCCCCTTTGACACCATCAAAATGATTGCCTCAAGCAACCAAACCCTAGAGTATCAAATGCGAGGATTATTGATTTCTGAATTTTTTTTTACAGCAACTGAAAATAGCTGTGCCAGTCGACTGCCCATATAAAATTTCAGCTGAAATTTCAGCTTTTCTGTCGAATTTCAGAAACTCCCAGAAAATTTCAAAAATTGTAAAATTTTGCATACATGTTTGAAATGTTATACTCTATCAGGGAAAAATATTAAACCATATAAAATTTCAAACATGCACGTCTTTTGATAAAAATCCAAAAGTTTTGAAAAACACTACATTTTGTATCAACCTTTGAAACCAATTTTGCAAATATGTGACTTTTAAAAGCATGACACAGTATGTAAAGCATAAAATGGTTTTCAAAGTTTTAGAATGTCCAACTATGATCTTTAGCAAAGTGTCCATTGATTAAACACTTGCCTCCCCCATAGTTGGTCTAGTTTTGATATTTTGATACTTTTAATGGTTTAACCATGTGCCACAAGCACAAGTGAGCCAAATGTATCACCCTAATGGATCAAGCACCTTTTTTTTTTAAAGCTAATGTGTCCAAGTTCATTCTATACTTCCACAAAACACATTCCAAGGCCTCTTCTTAAGGATGTAAACTTCGATTCGGGAAGAGGCTTGGTAAAGATGTCGGCTAGGTTCGACTTTGATTCAACATAGTGTAATTCTATGTCTCCCCTTGCCACATGGTCTCTAATGAAGTGATGTTTCACTTCAATGTGTTTTATTCTAAATGGTGAACCGGATTTTTAGTTAGGTTGATCGTGCTTACATTATCACACAAGACTTTGACCTTGGTGTAATGTAGCTCATAGTCCTCTAAGTTGTGCATGATCCAAAGGAGTTGGGAAACACATCCACCCATTGTCACATATTCTGCTTCCGTTGTTGATAGGGCAACGCATGGTTGTTTCCTACTACTCCAACTAACTAAAGAAGACCCAAAGAATTGACACCCTCCACTTGTACTCTTCCTATCTAACTTGCAACCCGCATAGTCCGAGTCGGTGTATCCAATTAGGTCAACATTTGGGGTTCTAGGATACCAAAATCCGACATTTAGGGTTCCTTTCACATACCTTAGGATCCTTTTGACTACAATCAAATGGGACTCTTTGGCACAAGATTGGTACCTTGCACACATACCTACCGCAAAAAGTATGTCGGGTCTATAGGTATAGGAGGCTACCAATCATGCTCCTATATTGTTTAGAGTCTACCATTTTGCCTTCAAGGTCACTATTCATTTTTACATTAGTTCCTATGGGTGTAGATGCTTCCTTAGCATGTTCTAAACCAAATTTCTTTAGCATCTCTTTAGCATATTTGGTTTGAAATATATGTGTACCTTCATTAGTTTGCTTAACTTGAAGGCCTAAGAAAAAGGTTAACTCTCCTACAAGACTCATCTCAAATTCATCTTCCATACACTTGATGAATTCTTGTAGGAAGTCATTATTTGTTGACCCAAAAATGATATCGTCTACATAGACTTGGGCAACAAATATGTCCTTATCCTTAGATTTTAGGAACAATGTAGGGTCAATTGTTCCTCTCCTAAACCCCTTAGACACCAAAAATGAAGAAAGCCTTTCATACCAAGCCCGGGGAGCTTGTTTCAATCCATACAAGGCTTTCCTTAATTTGAATACGTGTCTCGGATAGTTGGGATCCTCAAATCCGGGGGGTTGTTCTACATAAACCTCTTCCTTAATGATCCCATTAAGGAATGCCGACTTCACATCCATTTGGTGGAGTGTAAAACCCATGTGAGCGGCATAGGCTAGTAGAATTCTAATTGATTCTAACCTAGTTACGGGGGCGTAGGTCTCATCATAATCTAATCCCTCAACTTGGTTAAACCCCCTAGCTACCAATCTAGCCTTATTCCTAGTGATTTTACCTTGGTCATCTAATTTGTTCCTAAAGACCAATCTCGTGGTTACAATGGTACAATCAATGGGCCTAGGAACTGACTCCCAAACTTCACTCCTCTCAAATTGGTTTAGCTCTTCTTGCATGGCCAAAACCCAATCGGCATCTCCCAATGCTTCATCAATGGTCTTGGGTTATAATTGGGAGATTAGAGCTATTTGACTCGTTTGGTTTCTAAAGTATGATCTAGTCCTTACTCCTTGAGTGACATCACCCACAATTTGGTCAATAGGATGATCATGATGATGTCTCAAGGATCTAGAGGTTGTAGGTTCATTTGCTCCTTCTTCCTCATCCTCTAGTGTGTTTCTTACTCCCCCTTGATCATTGTCCTCCAAATGTAGGTCTTGGGTTTTTTGGGCAAGGGGTTGGACTTCTTCTATATCCTTATCAATAGCAGCCTTTCTAGGGTAAGTACTAGTGATTTCATCAAATTTGACATTTGAGGACTCCTCAATCACTTTTGTCCTCTTGTTATACACTCTATAACCCCTACTAGTCAATGAATACCCTATTAAGATTCCTTCATCGGCTTTTGACTCAAAATTTTCTTAGGTCGTCTTTGGTGTTTAAGATGTAAACTTTACATCCAAAGACCCTAAAATAGTGGACTTGGGGTACCCTTCCATTCCAAAGTTCAAAGGGTGTTTTTCCTAAAAACCTATGTACCAACACCCGGTTTTGGATATAGCAAGCGGTGTTAACCGCTTCGGCCCAAAAATAGCTAGGAAGAGAGTATGCATTAAACATAGTCCTAGCAACTTCTTGTAGGGCTCGGTTTTTCCTCTCAACTATCCCATTTTGTTGAGGAGTCCTAGGGCATGAAAACTCATGCTTGTACCCATTTTCAACACAAAATTGTGTGAAACTAGCGTTTTGGAACTCCCCACCATGGTCACTCCTATTTCGGTTTATTTTGATGTTCTTTTCGTTTTCTACCCTTTTACTAAATCCTATAAATATATCTAGGGTATCATCCTTATGTTTCAAGAAATAGACCCAAGTAAACCTAGAAAAGTCATCTACTATCACTAAACAATACTTACTCCCTACAAGTGATGGAGTACTATGGCAATCAAACAAGTCTATATGTA
>JAGFNQ010000835.1:146289-209973 GCA_024364735.1 Boesenbergia rotunda
CAAGGGAGCTGCGCAGAAAATTTCCTTAAGTATTTGGCATTGGACGGCTCAGATCAATTTGAGGAAATCCAACGGCTGATCTTGCTCTGATTTGAGCCAAACTTTGAGGATGTTGATCAGGGGTCAGGATCTGCCTCATGGTAGCTCAGATCCTCCAGATGTGCAACGGATGGTCCAGATCAACTTAATCTGTGAATGGACGATCTAGAGCCCTCCGAACTTGATCCAACGGTTGATTGAGCTCTGATTGGAATGAACCCTTCAGATCTTGATCATAGTGCTTGATCAACCCTAACCCTAGCTCAGATTACTTCAGATTGTCCCGGATGGCTCAGATCTAGCCGCTTTTGAATCGGACGACCCGGATTAATTGTAGGCTTGATAATTCGATCCGGTTCTACTTCCGACTCAAGTTTGACCCAGTATGCCCTAGGTCCTTGAACCTTTGATGCCTACAAAAATAGATCCAAAATTTAGTGGCCAATTATTCCAAATATGTGTAATTTTGCAATTAAGTCCAAAATAAGAGTAAGTTCTAAAACCTAGGGCAATTTCACAATTAAGCAATAAAAACATAGGTCAAACATGGATTTTAGCAACTCAAAAATCACTAAAATGGTATCTATCAACTCCCCCACACTTGAGCTTGAGCGTCTCGCGAAAACAGTAAATATGTATCCCCTAGATTTACTTAAGCATAATTAGAAACAAATGAAAAGAAATTACCTAGGGTTGTCAATTCTCATAAATCTAAGCTCTATGGATTAGTATCTTGTCCTTAAATCAACAACTTGGCCTTTTCATCTATCATGAGTCATTCAGATGAATTCAACTCACTAGCCTTTCAAGGAAAATTTTGGTGGCTCTCTCCTTAAGTTCTAAGTTGATTATGGAAGTGGAGCTCACTCTCACACACATGTTTCTTGCACTACCATAGGCTTGCTTATTATCTATTCTCCACCATCATTCATGATTAGGATCAACATCTACAAAAATAAATCAAAGACATAGAAATGGTAAGAAATGGAATAAAAACCAAGAAAATGGAAAAATTGATAAAATGGGAGACTTGGTTGCTAAAAAATGTTTCCCATGCACTTTGCTTCTCTTCAAATCAAATCTGAGTGGCGGAGTGAAAATTTGAACAATTCCTTTGATTTGGGTGAAGAAAAACCTATTTGATCTCAATGTGCCAAGTTTGCCAATTTTGTGCCACTTTCCTTTCTCCATTCTTCTTTCCTAAATTTTTTTTCTTTTCCTTTCTTTTCTCTATTGAAATCAGAATGATGGTGGAACAAATCTTCAATTTGGATGAGAGAAACTTCAATGATTTCATGGTGCCGAAATTTCAAAGGTGTGCCACTTATTTCTTTGTTTTTCTATTTTTCAAACTGTCTGCTTCTTTTTTTTTCTCTTTTCTGCAATTGGTCTTAGCTGGAGCATATCAGATCTTGCAACACTCTAATTCCTTCATATCAGTTGGCATCTAGAAGTTGTTGCGCACTTAAAGTGTTCCACTCGAAAATTCTACTCAATCAAGTTGAATTTTAGCCAACTTCTTCCCATTTTTTTCTCTATTTCAAAACTCCTAGCATCCAAATTCCTTTCTTGTTCTGATAGGCTGTGATGTGCTTCAATCTATGATACATTCATCCACTTCATTTCGTGATTTACAGCCTTGGAAAATCCAATTTCAGGTTCAACTTGGCACAAATCTGTTTGAATGCAAACATTCCATTCTGATTTTTCTGCTTCAGCTGTTTTCTGTTTCTTTTTTTTTCTTTCTCTTAGTCAATTGCTGAATTCATTCCTGGTCTCAATCTGCTCAGTTGGATACTTACTGACCCGGAACTAGCTCCAATTCACATTGCCGTGACCTTCTTGATACACAACCCTTCAAGTTGGCACACCTACCACTTAAATTTTCTTTTTCTGTTTCTGTGTTTCAAATCCAGCTCCACGGCATCCTCCAGATCTTGCAAAATTCTGATTCCTTTCCAAAGAAAATTAGTACACAGGTACTTGCATCAATTGGTAGTGGAAGATTTAGGTGTTCCACTCGAAAATGGCTGAGTAGCAAGTCAAGTTTCGGAGACTGCACTGTAATTTTTTTTCCTTCCTTTATGTTCTGATTTCTTCCAGTTTCTTTCATTTGTTAGCTGCTCCCTTTTAAGGTTGAATTCAGCTACACATTGCTGGATTAGGAAGCAGGAATTCAGCTAGAAGTTGGTACAAAACTTCCTTGTATGTATGGTAAACAATTTCTGCCCAGATTTCTGCATTTATACTTGGAACATATTTCTTATGTTGTTTTCAGATCTGTCCAGCTCCACAAACCATTTAGCAAGATGTGTTTGATTTCTAAGCAAAGAGCAGCTGCAAATCCAATGCATTCTGATCAAAACATGCTATCCAAAGAATTTATTCCTTCAATGGCAAAACCATGTAGCAAGATGTGTTTTCAGATTTTTTTTTCGATTTTTTTTTCTCTGCCAAATTCACAATGGCACAATCTTGCTTGGATCTTCAACTTATTGCTTGACTTCTTCCAAAATTTGGCTTCAATTGGATGGTTGCGTGCCACTAGACCTTGGTACACAAATTCTTCTTCATCCACCGAATTGAACTTGGCACATGTAATTGTAAAAAAAAAATTTTTCTTGATATGAGACGCCTCTTTGATACCCAATCTTTCCAAAACAATAGTCACTCCCCCACACTTAAATCTTTGTCCGTCTCGGGCAAAGTAGCATTAGAAACATTTCAAACAACAAGTCCAAAGAAAAGTGAGGGTAAGAGTAGGAAATAGGAAAGACAAATAGAATGAACATTATTTTTGCCAAAATTTGATATGAAAAAGAAACAAGCTGAAATATGGCATAGATGTGATCCAATCATTGAAATATGATTTTGAAAGAACCTAAGCATGTTCTAGAGTACAATAACATATATGTGTCACAAATATAAGGTTAAACCTCACTAGGCAAAAAATAACTCATCTCAAGTCCTCAATTAAGAATTTAAAGCAAAGTAGTACTCAAGCATCCAAGATTTCATCCATGAGCTTAAACCCTAAGTTTTAACAGCCAAATTTAATTTATTTTCAAAAGGCTCTAAAATGCTATGAAGATAACCTAAAGGGATACATTTATTCCTAATCATGCAAAAATATGGTATTTACAATGACTTTATTTATGTTACTCTACTCACGTATTTATTAGCAAAAACTCATTTTAGCAGGGAAACATGCAATAAAGGAGAGGGCAAGAAAGATCAAACTCCCTTTATTTCTGGCGGTCGGAGTCTATCAAGAAACAGCCTCCATCGTGGTAGTGGAGGAGTCTGTATGTGCGAAAGAGCTTCTTTTATTTGTTCAACTTCACGGTGCATCGCTCCCCCACACTTGGACTGTACAACAATCTGTTTAGGTGGCCGAAGGTTATTTAGATACAAGACCCATTTAAGAGGTAGAGTTTTTCGAATTAAAGTAAAGTCTACTCCCTCTTTATTCTTTTTGGAACACCTTCCAGGAGGTTTAAGTCTATTCAGATGAAGCATCCATTCCAATAGTCTTCTGGACCCTGCAAGGTAAGAAAGAAATGAAACACTATCAGTCTTTGTATAAAATGTATCCAAAAATGCATCACATCCAATAAAATCAATTCTTGGTGCCTCAATAAATTTTTCACAATTATTTCCTACAAAATTTGCATCCAGGAACTCTACACAAACAAAGAAATCAATTTTTGGCACTTCAATAGAAATATCACAATTATTTTCCATCAAGCATGTATCAAGCAATGTGTCACAACCAATAAAATCAATTCTGGGTCTGAGATTTTCTAAAGGAAAAGAGGAAATACTTACCTGATCATGCTGAAAAATGTCTGTCGGGTCTATAAGAAATACCTCCATCTCAGGTTCAAATTCTGGTGGACATTCAACTGGAATAGGTGATCCTTGAGTAATTGCTCCCATCATGCAAGTCCCTACACTTTCTGGAAATGGTGGTGGTCCCTGGGGCTCTGTGCAATCCCCTACACCTGTAGAATAATCTCCTGTGCATGCCTCCTTAGCAATACCTGCAACAACCTTATTAAAAAGATTAGGGCTATCAAGAACAATATCATCACAAAATACAAAATAAGAAAAATCAGGTAAAGTCTCCTCTTAAATCAACTCTCCTGCCACTATGTCAAATGTACCATCGTCATCAATGATCTGTGCCTCAACAGTCTCATCTGCGGTGTCTATGCTCAGAACAGAGTGATCTCCCCTAGGGTCTTTCATGGCGTCGAAAATGCTAAACTGGACTACTGTGTCTCCCACCTCCATCAAAAGGGTGCCAGCATAAACATCAATCTTTGTTTTGGCCGTCTTCAGAAAAGGCATTCCAAGGATAAGTGGGGATCTACGCGCAAGGTACTCTCCCTCCATGTCTAGAATGTAGAAGTCCGCAGGGAAAATCAACTCTTTCACTTTAACCAAAACATCTTCAATAACTCCTGCCGGGCGGGTTTGGCTCTGGTCTGCTAGCTGAATCACAACTCCAGTGGGCTGTAGAGGGCCAATGCCAAGCATTTGGAAGACCATCCTGGGCATGACATTAATAGAAGCTCCTAAGTCAAGCATGGCATCATGTAGCGTGGTGCTTCCTATCTCACAAGATACAGTAAACATGCCAGGGTCTTCACATTTCTGGGGTATGGCATGGATAAGTGATGAAACATTCTTCCCCATGCTGACCAACTCATTTTCCTTAAGCTTCCTCTTGTTAACACATAGATCTTTCAAAAATTTTACATATTTAGGAACCTGTTTAATCATCATCAGCAAGGGTACATTAATTTCAACTTTACTGAAAAGTTTTACCAGCTCATTGTACTCTTTTGCTTTCTCCTCTTCCATGTGTCTTTTAGTAGGAGTTCTCCCCTGTGGAAAAGGCAAAGGCACCCTAAATTCTTCCTCTTGAATCGAAGATGAAAGGGCTGAATTGTGAGCTGCTGCCCTGTTTTTGGAGCTGCTGTAAAATCTGTCTCGCCACTGATTTCTTCTCCGTTTTCCACCAAAATTGGGGAATTGCTTGAGGAGGAAGTTGGGCACGGGATAGGGGTGGTATCCACTGAAATTGGAGTGGTTTCGGCACTGATTTGGGCTGGAAACGAAGATGCTGCCCTGTTTTCAGAAAAATCTGCTCTTGGATCATTTTGAGTTGATGCAACCTTCCCACTCCTCAAATAAATTGCGCTAACATTTCCCTTTGGGTTGGGAACAGCTTGGGAAGGTAGTTGGCTTGATCCTTGAGCCTTAAGTTGATTCACATCATTAGCCAATTGTCCCATTTGCCTTCCGAGGTTTTGTATAGCTCCAATGATATCATCTTGTTGTAATTGTTGGAATTGGGGATGTTGGGGCTGATTGGAGTTCTGAAATTGCTGTTGACTTGGCTGATAAGTAGGTTGGAATGTGGGTTGAATTTGCTGAGAATTACAGCCTTGAAAATTTTGATTTTGCAGTTGAAATGGTTGTTGTGGAGATTGAAATTGATTGGGCTGAAATTCTTGGTTTTGGGGCTGAAAACTTGAGTTCCAAGGCTGGAAATTTTGCTGTGGTTGTTGAACTTGCTACTGTAGAGGTTGGTATGGTTGTGGATAATTCATATTCCCTTGAAAACCTTGTTGAAACCCTTGAAATGGCTGCTGAAATGGTTGCTGGAAGTGCTGATTTAGGGGCTGAAAACTTCGATTTTGGTGCTGTGATTGTGGTTGTTGTTGCTGAACTTGCTGGAAAATTTGTTGGGGTTGCTGAGATTGTTGTTGTTGTGGGCCTTGTTGGTAGAAAGAATTTCCATACCTCAAATTTGGATGATCCCTCCAACCGGGGTTATAAGTAGAGGAATAAGGATTGTTTCTTGCTTGAAATTGTCCTCTTACTAATGCTGCTACTGTCTCGTCCTGTTGGAGGGTGGGGCATGAATCTGAGGTGTGCTCTTGACTAGAGCAAATGCCACACACACTTATCATTTGACTAGATTGTGGAGGTACTGAAGGAGTTGAATTTTGTCTTTCCATTTTTAATTCCATTTGCTTAACAGCGAGGTGAGCTCCATCAATGCATTCTTAACCTCCTTCTGATCAGTAGGAACTCTCTGAACTTCACCCACTCCTCTGGTGGTCAAGGCTCTGCTTCCAAATTGTTGGGAATTCTCAGCCAAATTAGAAATTAGCTCCCTAGCTTGATGTGGTGTTTTGTTGACCAAGGCCCCTCCAGCTGCAGCATCAATCAAAATCCTATCCATCTGTAAGAGTCCCTCATAAAAATACTAAAATACTGAATCAAAAGTTGCTCGTTGATCTGATGCTGGGGGCAACTTGAACACAACTTGTTAAATCTCTCCCAGTAATCATATAGCGTCTCACCAACCACTTGCTGAATTCCACAGATGCTTTTTCTGATTATAGCTGTTCTGGAGGCTGGAAAATACTTTTCCAAAAATGCTTTCTTCATGGAGATCCAACTAGACACATGTCCTGTAGGCAGATAATAAAACCAGTCTTTTGCTGCTCCTGTCAGTGTGAAGGGAAAAGCTCTCAGCTTGATGTCTTCTTCAAAAATGCCCTGAGGCTTCATAGTGGAGCATACAACATGGAATTCGTGCAGGTGTCTATTGGGATCCTCTCCAGTTAATCCCTGAAATTTGGCAGCAAATTGATAAGTCCAGATCTTAACTCAAATTCCCCCCCAGCTCTGGATAAGCTATGCTGGAGTACTAAATGCAGCATCTGAGGTGCGAGCTCCTTCATGGTTCTCTGGTGGTCTGCCATGTTACTCCCTGAGTGAGTGAAAATAGTCTGAATAGGAGGATATCTGTAGTCTCAGAAAGAATGCCTGGCTCCTCCTGCTCTGAAAGTCCTCTCAATCTCAGGGTCGAATTCTTCTAAATCACCACCTGAAGACCTGGTCATAAAAAAACAAATCGCAGTAAAAGTGGATAAAGAGATAAAACAAATAGAATCAAATCAAAAGATATAACAATAAGCACAAAAAAATAAATCAAGAATGATACGAAATAAGTGCACAAGCAAAAATCAAACAAATCAACTAGTTGCTTCCCCGGCAACGGTGCCAAAAATTTGATGGACCCAGAATAGACTGTCACGAATGTGGGTCTCAAATTTAGAATTTATAAATGCTGGAAACCCTTTTTTTACAATCAAAATCTGAAAATGTAGCAAGGGGCCACAGGTCGTATTTTTTTCCAAGGGACTAGTTGATATAATTTGATTCGTGCTTGGTTTATGTGTCGTTTGTGTTTTTGGGTTTCGAATAAGTAATTGGATTTAGATTGCAATTGAGAATAAAAAAATGAAATGAAAATGAAGGAAAAATTAACAATGGAACTAAACAAAGAGATGACACTTAGTACTCAACCTAATGGAAACCTAATCAAGCACTTACCGGATTTTGGAAACTAATTTCTGATTTCAACAAAACAAAAGAAATGCTAAGCAATGAAGTAAAAGGCAGTGATGGGAGTTTTCGGTAAGCAAATCAAGCTTAAAACAAGTGCTAACTATGGAAGTCGGAAATTAAACTACACACAACTCAACTCAAACTAAATGCAATTATGGTGGAAACTAGCAAATGCAAGGAACTGATCAGAATTGGCCAAATGTTATGCTAAATGATTTCAAGCTACAAGACACACTAGAATTTTCAATTAAATTGGTACCAATTGATGCCAAAGTTTTTTCTTGATACAAGGTTGAAAGTTGAAACCAATTTGATACCAAAGAAGGATGTAGGAATCTATGTACCAAAAAAAAATGGAAATTAAATACCAAATCTGTGGGTACACATCTAAATTAACACTAAATGTAACTTAATATGAAATCACGGCTTCAAAGTAAGAAATGGCAAAAAAACTACCACTAACAGATTCCTACACTTAAGGAATTTGCAGATTTTCAGCTATCCAATTTCAGAAATCGATTTCTCCAAGCTAAACTAAAATTTACTCGATGCAAATTCAGAAACTAAAGATGGGAACCTTGCAAAACTACAACTAAGTGCCAAAAATTGAGATTGATACGCTAGGACTAAAAAATGAAATGTAGCAAAACTGAAACCAAACTAAAACGCATGAAGGCTGGCTGATACGCTGGGAAACAAACTGAAATTCGGAATTACCGAGCTAACGAGATTCTGAAATGAAGCTAAGGTCTAAACGCACTTAGATCAACTAGATTAACACTCCAAATGTGAAACAAACTAAAGAATTCAGATGCTAGAGGGAATTGCAAAAAATGAAATTGATACGCAGCTCTAACTACTGATACGCAAGCTGGAAACGAAATTCAGCAGTGAATTGCAGCTAAACACTGATCTAATTGCACTTGTTCAATACAAAACAATTCTAGCTAATAGAAACACTGAATTAGAACTCTAATTGAAGCAAAAACTATTCGGAACCGAAACATTACAGAAATTACTCAGAATTTCAGAAACGAATTGACAGAATTTAACTCTACTGCTAATAACAGAAATTAACTACACCTCAATCCGATTCCTTGCTGTCACTCAAGGATGAGCTCGAATCGAGGTGGTCACGCCTTCAAAACGAAGAAATTGCTGAAGAAACGAAGAAAAACGAGGAAGAAACCAAGGCAAATGAGCTGCGGCGAGGACGCGACCAAGGAGAAGGCTATGGGCGATTTTGATTAAATACATATCAGTGGAAGGTCCAGATTGATCGGATGAAATCCAACGGCTGATCTTGCTCCGATCTGGCCCAAAATTTCCAGATGTTGATCAAGGGTCAGGATCTGCCTCGTGGTAGCTCGGATCCTCCAGATTTGCATCGGATGGCTCAGATCAACTTGATCTTTAAATGGACGCTCTAGAGCCCTCCAAGCTCGATCCAACGGTCAAATGATCTCTGATTTTGCTAAAATATTCAGATCTTGATCCAGATGCTTGATCAATCCTAACCCTAGCTTGGATTGCTTCAAATGATACCAGATGGCTCAGATCTAGTCGTTCTTGAATCGGACGGCTCGGATTAATCGTAGGCTTGATAATTCGATCCGGGTCACTTCCGACTCGAGTTTGACCCAATATGCCCTAAGTCCTTGAACCTTTGATGCCTACAAAAATAGATCAAGAATTTAGTGGCCAAATAATCCAATTTAATGCAAATTTGCAATTAAGTCCAAAATAAAGGTAAGTTCTAAAACCTAGGGCAATTTCACAATTAAGCAATAAAAATATAAGTCAAACATGGATTTTAACATCTAAAATAATCAACAAAAATGGTACTTATCAGCTAGCCATGTCATCCTTCACGTATGCCTCGAAGTCCGCTTCCCTCGGCTCATCGTCCTTGCTTTATCCATGGTCCCTCGGATGTGCACACAAGCTCACGGCTTGCCTCCATGCCACCCTTCACCGTACCTGATGACATCCAACCAAGTCTATATGTATCCTGCAAACCTACACACTCACATACACATATTTGAACAACATGAAACTCTAACTTAATCATATTGATACACACATCAAAACCCATGATCCTCCCGATCATAGTTGGGTCGATTGCCCCAACAAACAGGTCGAAGTTACAACGGAAGAGTCAGCCGAGTCGTGAGGGTCTGAGTGCTAGTGAACCATACTCGGGTTGGGAAACCCTAGGATTAGGGTTTAACCAGTCGACTGGTCTGGGATCAGTCGATTAGTAGTTGGCACAGAAAGATCAGTTGACTGATCTTCTGTGCAGTCGACTGGTGTCGACTGTGAATTCGAACATTGAGCTGTAACGTTCGAATTCGGGTTTGACCAGTCGACTGGTGTTGGCACCAGTCAACTAGTAACGGGTAGTTCAGCCATGAGCTCTATTTAAGGGAGCTAGGTTTGGCTGGCTAGGGTTGACGAAATTAGTTTTGGTTAAAGGTTAATTAGTAGTCTTTATGCTCAGAGGTCTTCTGCGAGTTTTAGCGAGGTTTCTCCACTCACAAGAAGATACACGAGCTAGCCGGAGGTCTTCCGGGGACTCATCCACCGACGGATTGGGACCGTCCACCTTGCAGACTGCTGTGGAGTAGGAGTTTTATCTCTGAACTATGTAAATAGTTTGTGTTAGCGATTGTTTTCATTTGTAGTTTGTATTTCCGCTTGCGCACGCTAACACTTGTAGGATAAACGACGCATTGGGGGCAACGAGCTATTCACCCCCTCTAGCCGGTCCATCGATCCCCAACAAGCGGTGCTCCCCCATACGATATGAAGTAGGATGGGTGTGCCCTCCGCTAGTATTCTGTCCACTCGGTCACTCGAAAGTAGTGATGGCAGAGTGTGTACAGTTGTCATAGCTCTACCCTCTCGACCTCACTCATGATCCGTGATGATGGCAAACTAGCATCAGGGCTGACCATGTCATTGCATTATTTGCTTGATTGTATGGATTATATTTGTTTGTGCTTGCTGTATTTGTTCAAATTATAATTGCAGCATTTGGATGACATGCACATATATGAGATGTTTTGTTTGCATATGGTCTAATGACCTTTTAGGTTTAGGGGTTTATGATCTTTATACTCTGCAGGTGAGTTTGGCATTAGTATGTACTTGCATGTAATTTTCTGGTCATGTATTTTGATTTTTCTATTAGACTGTATCTATTTACTTCAGTACTGCTTTTGTATAATCATTTTCAACAGTCATGCATATCTATCTGTTCGTATATCCGTGGAGTTCTCCTGAACTCACAATCGTTTGCTTGTTTTCCCTTTTTTCAAGATGATGCCTCCAGGAGAGCCCAGCAGCCAGTCCCTCTTACTTCGTAGTGGTTTTGTTTCGCTACGTATTTTCTTTTCATTACAATTTGGATGTACTTTCATTTTATATATGCTTTGTGGACATGTTCGTGATATGGTTTCATGCATTTATGTGTTGGACTGTTCGAAGGGTATACTGGTATTTGGATTTTGCATGTTGTTAGATATGATGCATATATATTTTCCATTTTTTATATTCTATATATTTGTGGAGGTCATGATATATATGTATTAAGGATATATTCATATTATCTATGATATAAGAGAGATATTGTCAGATTGTTATCGGATATATGACGATGGGGACGCGATGATTCTTCTAATTCCTCCACCAATTGATCAGGCTAAGGGACAATATAAATTAATTCTTTAAAAAATAATAAATTATTCATCTGCATAGAAACAAAGTATAAAAAGATGCTCTGAAAATCTTATTTGTTGTATTTAAAAAAAATAAGAAATACCAAAAGGGATCTATACACTTTAAGTTAATTATATGCCTTAATTTAGATGATGTAAATACACCACTTTACAATTAGCCAAAAGAGGAAAAATAATAATTGTCTTTGTTTTGTATTAATAATTGTCTTTGCTTTGTATTATTGTTTTATATATGTGCCCGCCAACCACTTTACCATTATATGCACCCAAACTGGGATTCGGTGCTCGTCATTGATGTATGCATATTAACGATGATAATTTATCTTATTGTAATGCTTTATTATTAATGATCATTTTTTTTGTTTTGGTCGTTAATGTCATGTCTTTAACGATAGAATTTCTTCCAATCTTTATTGTAAAATCTTTAATGACGGTATTTCCTCCCGTTGTTATTGCAAGACCTTTAATGGGTTAAGAAAAAATTCTAATAAAAACTGATACAGCTGATAACTATCGGCTCTATTGATTCGTGCATTAATATCAAAACCGACCTAAAAATAGTATTAATCCAAAATTATCTCAAAATAGTAAATAGGACACTTAAATAGACCAAATACCCTAATTACAATATAGAAATACCAAACATAGTTTAAATACCCAAAATACAAAAAAAACTAAAAATAGCAAAAAAAAATTATTTGAAAGCTCTAAAAGGGTCTAAACATGTTTCTTGAGCCCGAAACTTGAAGGTTGCAAGTACCCCTATAACAAATATAGATCTCTGAATTTTGCATCTGTGACCATCGATAAAGTTTAATTCTGAATCCCGACTCAAAAATTATAACATTCGGAAGATTGTTATATCAAACTTACATCAAAAACTCAAAGACATAAAACTATTTTTTGATCAACGGTTGAGATGGTTTGAATATTTGAACTCAAATCAAATCAAAGACACTATCTCCTGATATAACAGTTGAGATGATCTGAATATTTTGAATCAAAATTAAATCAAAGACACCTCAGTTTGGATCTTCTATCCCCTATCTCATTAGTTAAATGACAGAAGAAAACCCCTGGGTCCGACCACAAATCGGTCGAGGTCTGGCAGTGCTTGAATTTCGGCCACGATCGCGCCAGATAGATGCTAGAATCAGTGTCAGGGCAGGCAGTCAGAGACTATCGTCGGTCCGTAACACCTATATGTCCCATGCCCCCATCCATCTCTATGCTTTACGCCCGTGACTCTTCACCTTCTTGCAATTCTGTCGTTGAGTTCAAGAGATTGGCATGTCCGATGGGCGGCAAGTAAACCCTATCCCATCCCGTGTCCCCATCCACCTCTATGGCTTTTGCATGCAACGATGACTCCTCACCTTCCCTGTAGTTATGCCATCGCAGAGAAGATCAAGATATAGGTAGTCCGATGACAATCTCCAAGCTCCTATTTTACGTGGGATATTTTGCTTCATTCTTTTCTATTTCCTCTTATTTCTACGTCAAGCATCCTTGGAATCTGATTACATGAACATAAATACAAATAACAAAGCTCCAAAACTATAGCCACCCTAGGTGATTCAATCAGTTCCCTATATAGTATCATGTTAAAAGCTTTTAGTCCTTTAGATATAGGTGGGCATATAGATAAATGAATATATTTATTTTTTGGGATGTGATCAATATGGCAAATATATGAGTCAATGCATCTTTAATGATCAACTTAGTGAAGCATATGGATGGAGGATTGAAAATTTTCAACTTGTTGAGAAATATTTTGGACCTCAATGGCGTAATCATATTTTTGGCTATAGAGGAGAAGTGAGACATCAAGATGTAAGAGGGCATGCACTTTGGGTTCCCTTTTAACTTAATCATCCCAATTAAATTTTGGATTAATTCCCCAATTAATTCAAGGAACTAGACCACCAATCCAAAAGAAAAACATCAAACATGAGATTTATTATCAACGATAGTATTTTTTTTATTGTCGTGAGATATGAAATCAAATTCTGACCAAATCTTAGATGTCTATCCTTTTTAATACTTTTGTCATTATCTCGTCGTTGTTTTTTTATTATCAACGATAGTATTTTTTTTATTTTGATCGTTAATACATGAGATTTTCTTTTCATCGTTATTGTGACAGTTTTTTTATTACGTTTTTTTTGGTATGAGAAAAAACACGCCGCCAAAAAAATTTTCAACAATGCACAAAACACGTTATTAAAACATAATATTAACTGCCTAAGCAGTATGCGTCAAATTCCTATATCTCTAATCGCTTTGCATCAAATATTTGAAATAAATATTTATTTAATTATATTAATTTTCATTTTTTTTGTCATTTTTATTTTCATTTTTTTCTTCCTTAATTTTATTTATACTTATTTAATTTCTATTCCGCCCTAGAACAACGCCACACACGCCACACTCACTTCAGAAGCCGTCAGCACCCAAACTGGTGCCGTCCTCCACCGCTTCATGTTGCTCGATGATGCCGAGATGATTAGTAGCCTTTGTGATCTTCATGTCAATCTTGATACGGATTGACGATGACATTAAACGTATTATTCAGAGGTTCAAATCAATATATTAAAAATTCGACATAAATTGAAATTAATTTTTTTCGATTAAATTGCAACTGGAAGGTCAAATTTATTTCAAACTATAACGATATTTTTTTTTCTTCTTTTGATTAGATGAAAGTGACTCAAATTATTAGGTAATTTTTTTAGACGTTGACAATAAATTAACGAAAATAATATCTAACTAAACTTATCCAAATCATATAATAAAGTTTGCAAATATTAATATCAAATAATTAAGTGTCATCATGCACCGTAATAATTAATATGATCAAATGATGATATCAAAACAAAATTAAAACAGTAACATTATATGAAATAAAATACTTCATGATAATGTAAAATTCATAAGACAATAGCCATGATCAAATTTTAATACACTCAAGAGATATCCAAAATATATATATATATATATATATATATATATATATATAAAGGAATCATCAATTAAATTTAGATATATATGGAACCAATCAAAGAATCCAACAATTTGACCTCTTCGACGATCAAACCCTCCCTATAGCCTCCTTGAACAAAAGGTCAATGCTTCATTTTGAAATTGGTCCAAAATTAATCAATAAACCTAGACCTACAAAGATCACAACATTTTATTAAAAGTAATAGATATTGAAGTACATTTCAAATAGTTAAGAGTAAAATATATAACACTCAAGTCCTAGCTAAAATAAAACTCATAATATTGTTCATCTATATATATAGAATAATATTGACAATGAAATATTTTAATTCCCTTTGCATCTATATGGATCGGGATATTTAACTTGACATAAAAAGTATTGAGCTCATTATTTTTTATATTGCAATCAAGAACATGCATAATTATTTGGCAAATATATGTGATAAAATTGAAATTAATTGCTTATCAAAAACAAGAACTTGCCTTGCTAGTTTTAATTTTAATTTACCAAAATACCTAAGACAACACTTCATATTTATCAAAAAGATATTTATTTTCTAAAATAGATCGATTCCCTAAATTGCACTTGAAAATTAAGAATATCAAAAAAAGACATGCATTACTAATTTACTATTTAATGTTGCCTACTTAATGAAATACTAAATCATTGAACATTCATTATATATATATATATATATATATAATATATATATATATATATATATATATATATATATATATATATATATATATATAATATATATATATATATATATATATATATATATATATATATATATATGCGCGCGCGCGCGCGTTGTGTGTGTGTGTGTTACCTAAAATAAGAGGTGAGAGAATCCTTGATGCTCTGGTCATCCCAATCCAAGTTGTTCCACCAATCGTCTTCACCGCGAATCCTTTTTAATCTGTTCTTCAACATTTCAACCCCAAATGATAATTTTTTGAGCTCCGGACAATTTACCACAGATATATATTCCAAGTAGGGAAAATGGAGTGATCTGTTTGCAATGCGATTGAGGTTCAGCATGTCCGACAAATTCAAGTCCCGGATGCTAGAGCTAGTGATGGAGTTAGAGTTTCCTACTTCACTTATTAGTTCCTTCATTTTTGGACAATCAAATATCCATAGGCGATTAAGGCATGGAAGTTGTAGAACCCAAGAAACATCCTTCAACATGGGGCATTGCAAAAAAAATAGTTCACGAAGGTTGTAGAGTCGAACTTCATTCAATGAAATCTCTTCCAATAGTTCTAGACATAAAAATTGGAGACTCTTTAAACATCCGAAACTTGATTCGCGACCCCCGCTTGCAACCAACACTAATCTGTCTAATCTGAGATTTTCAATGGATAGAGACTCGAGGTTGTCACTTACCTTGCAACCCCATCGTGGAGTGCCTAGATCGTAGTTTGGAAGTTTTGAAATTTTTCGTCCATCCAAAATGAGTTTCCATACGAAGACATTTGGTAGTAACATGTTGAGTCGCTCAATGTTATCTGTTGTAGCATTAATGCGAAATTCCATGCTTAATTGGTGACGTCCTTTGAAACATTTCACCTCATCCCACCAACAATCAGATGTATGAGTAAAGCCACCTATATCCAACCACTTGAGCATTGTTAAATTTGATATCGTTCCATTGGGAACAATCTCAAGGTTGTTATGCCTTAGATGCAAGTACTCTAATTTGCCCAGGCAACCAAGCTCAAGTGGCAGTCTTGTAATATAATTTCTTGACAAGTTTAAATATTGAAGCTCGGTTAAAGTACCGATCTCCATTGGAAGCTCCGTTATACCACATGTATTGAGATCCAAGAATGTTAAACGAGGCATGCTTGCAAACAAACTCGGAGGAACTGTTTTCAGGCTTCTGTTCTTACGGAGAATCAACATACAAAGTTGTGGAAAAGTGGAAGCTCCATACTCTTGTAAAGAAGTAATATTATTTATCATGAATGATGCTCGCTCTGCTTCTTGCCATTCTTCTTGTCTAGGCAAATGAGTCAGCCCAATTCCTGCTTTTACAATCCATTTTCTTTTGTTCCCCTCCAACCCAGCTGAGACCATCAATAGTGCCATGTCTCGGATGACATCATGCATCTTTACAAATGCGTTCCTATCAGAAAAGGCCACGTAATCACAATCCTCTAGCAAGGATGCAGCCATGAGAGCTTCCAAATGCGAGCATCCTTTGGCGAAAGCTTCATTGATCAAATTAAATTCACGGACTATGCCGCAACCTATCCAACACGGTATCAACTCCTCCAATGTGTCGATCTGATAATCTTCAGGCCACAAAGCACAACACAAGAGACATTCTCTTACGGAGTCATTCTCTAAACTGTCGTAGCTCAGCTTGAAGGCTTTATACATGACGAGCGAATCTTCTGGAAGACCAATGGTTGTCCATTCATGTTTATCCCTAATTTGGTAGAGAGCTTCCTTCCAAGCTTCCCAAGACCTTTTACCTGACATGGCTCGGGCCACGGTGACAAGAGCGAGCGGAAGACCTGCACATTCTTTAGTAAGTTCTTCAGCAACGAACTTAATTCCAGCATCTGAGTTGAGAACATCCCCATCGATGTTCTCCTCAAAGAGTTGCCATGCTTGAACTGGATCCAAACATTTGACTTTGATTTTCTTTTCTGCTTTCATGTGTGCGCACACTGTCTCGCTGCGGGTCGTGAACACCACGACTTTGCGCGGCAGCTGCTGCTGGCCTCGTTCAGTAGCCGAGTGTGCCATCCCCAACAGTTGAAGATCTACATGTTCCCAGATGTCATCGAGAAGCAGCAAACAGTTCCTGTTCTTCAAGAAACTAAATAGCTTGTCGCCACAAGTTTGTTCATCGTCATTCTCCTCCAGTGTCTGCAGTTTTAGACTCTTGGCAATATCAATCTGGAGCCTTTTCAGTTGGAAGCCTTTGGAGGCCACAACCCAAATGACAGGATCAAATATGGAATGCTTAAGAAGATAGTGTTGCCGGATGCTCTTCAACGTGGTGGTCTTACCGACACCGCCCATTCCGTAGATGCCTATGATGTTGCCTTCTCCACCATCGACGTAACCCACAATTTCCTTCACATATAACTCTTCGATTCCAACAGGCGGTCGGTGCGAGATGGGAAGCATCATGGTGGGTTCCGGAGGCCCAACTTTGGCAATTGGATCCAGTGCAGCAGCTCTGCTCATCAATTCATTAGCCTCGCCGAGCTTCTTTGCCACTCTTCGAATGATAGAGCAGCAATTTGATGACTCTCTCATAGGGACCTGATCTCCTGCTTTCTCCTCCTGTAATTGACTCGATGTGCCGCCAGTTTGACTGAAGCAATTGCAACCGAAGCAACCTAACGAAACAAATTAAGCAGTAGTACAAATTCCTATTTTCTTTTTTTTTTTAGTTTTCACTTTCTTAATTATATATAAAAGCAGTAGTAGTTTGTATTGTTGGATATTATTATTATCTCTATTAGGTGAGTTTATTTGTAAATTACACAAGTAAATACAATCTGAGCCCTTAAAGTGTTCTAACTTATGTTTATTGGGTTTCGGATTATTGGATGCGGGTTCAATGTATAGAACCCTTTAGACCAATCTGTTATTATCTATGGGCTGATAACAGATTAGATTGCTACATAAAGGGGAGGTCCTCAAGGGTTTAGGTGATTATCATGACCTAGTTTCTTGTTCCCCATTGACAAGAAACTTTACGGCGTCGTCAAAACCTAAGCCCTTTGGAAGATTCTCCCTCTTCTTTCCGCTGCATCTTCTTCCACAGGGATCAAGCCAACGACACTACGACAAGGACGATGGTTCTTCAATCAGGTTCCTTGTCTTTTGGTTTATACCTATTATTTCGTTATGTCATGATTCGATGAAATAATAGATCCATGCTTTTATATACATTATGTTTTCTCTTTGAGTTCTTATTTGATTTTCTAGAATTCATATAGTTAGGAGTAAAACACAATGTTCTATCAATTGGTATCAGAGCCTTAGTTTTGTTTCATCTTTTTTTGTGGTAATAAAGTTTGAATTTTTCCGTCGATTTATTGTATGTATGCTAGATTAAGTTTTCATAGTATAATATAATTTTTTTATCGAAAATCATGTAAAAGAAAATTCTAGGATAGACTTGTTTTCTAAGTTTTTCATATTTTATGTGAAACATATGAAAACGATAGAAGAACTATCATATTTAATCTAATTTTAGGTTAAAAAGTGATACTTTAATCGATTGACTTGGACAATCAATTGATTATAAGTCTAAAATTGTGAATAGAATAAATTTGATTTAATCAATTATCATCTTAAATTTGTGATAAGAATTATCATCTTAAATTTGTGATAAGATGAATTAGAAATGATATTGATTAAATTTTTTATTATCTATGTTTTTTTTACAAAAGAAATGATTTCACGGGAAAAAAACTGCCACGTGAAACAGTAAATATATATATAAAAAATATTTTTATATATGTAAAGAGTATATATATATATATATATAAACTAATGCATTAAATATTCTCTTTTAATGCATAATGATCAATAAATTAAATAATATTATTTAATATTATAGAACCATAAAGAAAATTTAATTTCGAAAGGAAGGTTCTATATATGATCATGTAGTCGTATATATTAAGCTTTTAGATTGATTGGGATAATCAATTGAATCATACCATTTGATTACCGTATGATATCAATTGATTATTAAGACTAATAAAGAAATTATCTGTTCGATTAAATAACTAGAATTTTCTTATGTCTATCTATACAACGTGTCACTAAATTGAACTATTGTGTCGGCCCAAAGGATGACATCTTAGGTAGATTTAGTGCATTTTATATTGGTAGACGTATATTTATGCTAAGAGTAATCGGCCCAAAGGAAGGTTACTTTTATGCCAGATATATGTTTAAGATAGTTTACAACTATTGAACATAATATATTTTGTTCTGATCATGCACAAAATATGTCGACCCAAAGGAAGACATATTGCGTGACAGACAAAAGTTGTTGTAAGCTATGGACCAAAATATATAACTCATATAAAGTTTCATATTATGCGCACAATGGGTCGGCCCAAAGGAAGACGCATTATGTGGCCAATTAAAGGTCGAGTTATATCAGAGAGTACGGTTAACAAATTATATTTTTAATCTACACATTAAAATATAATGTTGTATGTGTTATCTCATAAGGAACCCATTTAATATGCATTTAAAATTTTATTTATTTGCATAATTTTATTATATGTATGTTCTTAGCTTTAGTTAAATCGTGAGCTTAAATATTTTTTTTCATTTTCAGTGCAATCTGTAACTGCCAACATTAATAACATCCCAACATTTACTGGTTCGAATTTTGCTGAATGGAAAGAATACGTGATCGTAGTCTTAGGCTGCATGAACTTGGACTATGCATTAAGGAATGATCGTCTCACACCTTTAACCAGTGCTAGTACTATAGAGCAGAGGGCTGAATTTCAGCTGTGGGAGAAATCAAATCGCATGAGTCTAAGTATCATGAAGCTTTCCATACCGGCACAAATAAAGGTTCAATAACAGAGAGTGAAGATGCTAGAAGTTTGCTTAACCAACTGGCAGACCGATTCACCTCAAATGAAAAGGTCGAGACTACCACACTTCTTACGAAGTTGGTAACCATGCGGTACAGTGGTAAAGGAAACATAAGGGAGTACATTATGGAGATGCCCAATATAGCGACAAGTCTGAAAACACTAAAACTCGATATGTCTGAGAGTATGTTAGTGCATTTCGTCTTGATGTCTCTGTAAGTACCCCTGGTTGATTTTGATGTGATCAATCGATTTAAGTTAGGTCCTGGTATGTTTAATCCCTCTGCTAAGTGTGCAGGAGCTTAGGTACGGAGGAAGTCGAGCGTAAGACGTAGCGGACGAGAAGGATTGTGCGGGGAAGTGAGCCGACGGGCTCGGTACAATCTGAGGGACGCAGAAGTTACGAAAGAGTACGCCGGTGGAGCGAGAAGGACGTGCGCGGTGTCCGAGGGATGAGAAGCCGGGAGGAAGGACGCTCGATGGGCGAAAGGCCGGAGTCGGGTTCGGGTGAGCCTAACTCCGGTTGGCAAGAAATCACCCAGAAGATGAACCAAAAGACTGGTCAGTTTGACCAAGTCAAACCAGACACCTGAAACAAAAAGAATTTTATTTGTTACTGTGAAAATTCGAACCAGCAGCCTCGCCCACTCATATCACTAGCGATACCGACTGGGATAAGGAAGAGAAGTGATTGAAGTTGTTGCGAGCAGATGATAAAATTATTTATCTGTTACGAGCAGAAGACAAAGTTATCTCTTAAAGGATAACTTTATCCTTTAATCAGATCCAATGGATGCAATTTAATCCCATCCAAGATCAACCATCCAGATTACATCCATGGATCAACGGTCAAGAGAAAATTCCTCAACAATCAACAATCCAGATTTATTCTCTTAGGCTATAAATAGGCTTAGAGTTTCAACCTTTTTAATCAATTAATTCAATTCTTGTAATTCACTCTAAAGTCTAGTGTGCTTTTGTTGTAAGGCTTCTCCGCCACAAGGAGATTTTTATTGAGCATCCACTGCCTTGGAAGCAACGCCCTTAATTACGACCAAGTTTTTTTTAAAGACGAGTGCCTCCACTTTTTTATATTTTTTTTCGTCTATTCACCCCCCTCTAGTCGGTCCAACCCGGTCCAACAGTCTCTGGCTGCACGGTTCACTCCTTTTAAGATATCGTATAATACTCAAAAGGAAAAGCGGACATTGAATGAGCTTATTGCTCAATGCGTGCAAGAGGAGGGGAGACTGAAGATTGAGACATATGAAAGTGCTCACTTAGCATCTGGTTCTCAAAATGCGAGCAAGAAGCGAAAGAGGATCAATAACAAAGGTAAGGGAAAACAAACTGCAGATTCTGGAGGCAATGACCATAAGGAGCGAAAGAAGCAGGATAAGGAATCTACTTGTTACTTTTGCAAGAAGAAAGGTCATATGAAGAAAGACTGCCTCAAGTACGCCAACTGGCGTGTAAAGAAGGGTAAACTTCTCAACTTTGTTAGTTCAGAAGTCAATTTAGCTATTGTACCCATTCACACTTGGTGGATAGATACTGGTTCTACTACTCACATAAGTGTCACTATGCAGGGTTGTCTCAGGAGCCGACTTCCACTTGATGGTGAAAGATACATCTATACGGGGAATGGAAAAAAGGATGCAGTAGAGGCTATTGGTGATTTTAGGCTTTATTTAGGAACTGATGTTTATTTGGATTTGGAGAATACATTCATTGTACCGTCTTTCAGATGAAACTTAATTTCAATTTCTTATTTGGACAAATCAGGTTATTCTTGTTCATTTGGAAATGAAATGTTTAGTATTTTCTATAATTCAATTTTGATTGGGAATGATTCTTTGGTTAATAAGCTTTATAAATTAAACACCTTTACTCCTACGACTGACAATGTGATAATGCATAGTGTAGGTACGAAACGTAAATTGATCAACGAGAATTCTTCTATGTTGTGGCATAGGCGTTTAGGACATATATCCAAACAACGCTTAGAAAGGTTAATGTCACATGGAATTCTTGATTCCCTTGACATGTCAGACTTTGATGTTTGCATAGAGTGTGTTAAGGGAAAGACAACTAACAAGAGGAACAAAGGGTCTAGCCGTTGTAGTGACGTTTTGGAGCTAATACATATGGACATTTGTGGATCATTTCCTAAGGCATCTTGGAATGGACACACATATTTTATTAGCTTCATAGACGACTATTCTAGATTTGGCTATTTGTACCTTATTTATGAGAAGTCGCAATCTTTGGACATGTTCAAAATTTTCAAAGTCGAAGTTGAACTTCAACTAGGTAAGAAAATTAAAGCCGTCCGATCTGACCGTGGAGGAGAATATTACGGTCAATATGATGGATTAGGTGAACAATGTCCAGGACCTTTTGCAAATTACCTTGCTGAGTGTGGGATTGTGCCTCAGTATACCATGCCTGGTACACCCAGTCAGAATGGTATAGCTGAGCGTCGCAATCGAACCCTAAAAGACATGGTGAGAAGTATGATGGCTTTCACTTCTCTACCGGAGTCTTTGTGAGGTGAGGCACTCAAGACTGCAGTTTCCCTTCTCAATAAAGTACCTAGTAAGACAGTAACTAAAACCCCATTCGAGATGTGGACGGGTAGAAAACCTAGCATTAGGCATTTACACGTCTAGGGTTGTCCAGCTGAGGCTAGGCCTTACAAGCCTAATGAAAAGAAACTGGACTCAAGAACTGTTAGTTGCAATTTTGTAGGTTACTCTGAGAGATTAAAGGGGTATAAATTTTATGATCCATCTAATAGATCCTTCTTCGTAACGGGAAACACCAAGTTTATTGAGGACAGTGGGAGCGATAAAATCAGGGAAGTATCTTTTGAGGAAAGCGTTGGCAATCCTCCTATGGTCACTACTAGTGCAATCAGTAGTGGTATGGTTACCATACCACACATTATGGATATTGCACGACCAGTGAGCGTAGTGAACCAAGATATTCCCATGACATCTCCAATGCAATTGAAGGAGCCTGCCACTGAAATTGAAGTATTGCCTCATATTGATGAGCAAGTACCTCAACCACCTCAAACACAAGTGCCCTTAAGGTGATCCACAAGGGAACGGAGAAGCACGAATTCTCGTGATTATGTTTATCTCCAAGAGCATGAGTTTGATATAGGGTTGGAAAGTGATCCTACATCTTTCCAAGAAGTCAAACAATGCTCTAACTCTGAAAGGTGGATTAACGCCATGCAAGAAGAGTTGAAGTCTATGGCAGACAATGACGTTTGGGAACTTGTCGAATTGCCTGAAGGTTCGAAACCCGTTGGTTGTAAATGAATATTTAAAACCAAGCGAGATTCGAAGGGCAATATCGAAAGGTATAAGGCTCGCCTTGTTGCCAAGGGATTCACTCAAAAGGAAAACATTGATTATAAGGAGACTTTCTCACCTGTGTCGACGAAAGACTCCCTTAGGGTAATCATGGCACTTGTAGCTCATTTTGATTTGGAGCTACATCAAATGGACGTAAAGACTGCATTCCTCAATGGAGACATAGAGGAGTCTATATATATGGTGCAACCGGAGAACTTTGAGTCCTCAGACTCAAAGCACCTAGTATGTAGATTAAAGAAGTCCATTTATGGTTTAAAGCAGACATCCTGTCAATGGTACCGAAAATTTGATCAAGTGGTTACCTCATTTAGATTTAGAGAGAACCCTGTTGATCAGTGCATATATGTCAAGTTCAGTGGGAGCAAGTTTGTTATACTTGTTTTGTACGTGGATGATATATTGCTTGCGAGCAATAATAAGGGTCTACTACATGAAACCAAGTCATTTCTATCTGGTAAATTTGAAATGAAAGATCTTGGTGAAGCATCTTTTGTTCTAGGCATTCAGATCTGTCGTGATCGATCAAGAGGTATTCTTGGACTTTCACAACAAGCTTATATTGAGAAGGTACTTATAAGGTATGACATGCAGAACTGTACACCTGGTGACACACCTGTATCAAGAGGTGACAAGTTCAGTTTGCAGCAGTGTCCACGACTTGAACTTGAAATAAAGGAGATAGAACAATTCCCATATGCATCAGCAGTGGTAAGTCTCATGTATGCACAAGTTTGCACTCAACCAAATATAGCATTTGTAGTTGGGATGTTAGGCAGATATGTTAATAACCCAGGACCGGCGCACTGGAAAGCAATTAAAAGAGTGATGCGGTATTTGCAAAGAACTAAAAGACACGTGCTCACGTATCGGAGGTCAGATCATCTGGAGGTGATTGGTTATTCAGACTCCGATTTTGCTGGATGCTTAGATAGCAGGAGGTCCACTTCAGGCTATATCTTTATACTTGCTGGAGGGGCTATATCTTGGAAGAGCGTCAAGCAGACGCTAGTAGCTACTTCTACTATGGAGGCAGAATTGGTAGCATACTATGAAGCATTCAATCACGGGATTTGACTGCGGAACTTCATCACAGTATTGCATATCGTTGATGGCATTGACAGACCACTGAGGATCTACTGTGATAATAAAGCTACAGAACTTTATGCCAAGAACAACCGCAGTTCGTCGAAGTCCAAGCACATCGACATTAAGTTTCTAGCGGTTAAAGAGAGAGTTCAGAGTCGTCAGATCATGGTAGAGCACATCAGCACAGATTCCATGTTGGCCGATCCACTTACCAAAGGCTTGGTGCCCAAGGTATTTCATGCGCATGTTGTGGATATGGGAGTTCTTCTTTTGGAAGAAGAACTCATCTAGTGGGAGTCTGTATTTATTGCTCTATGTTAATAAAGACAAACATTTTTTTTTATTATTGTACGTACCTAAAGTTCAAAAATAATAATGGGAATTCATATGTTTGTTTGACGCTCTGAATACGATATCATGATTTACTACTGCTGTTTAGCATTTAGTGTTTGTAAATATGATACAGATTTCTTTTGGAATCATAAAGTTTGGATCATGATTTGCTGTTGTAGTTTAGCATAAGGTGTTTGCAAATATGATCAGACTCTTTTGAGTCGCTTTGGACCAGTGGGAAATTGACATGTACTGATCACATATCATATAATTTCAACTCTATACATCCGCATCTTAATCTATATCGTTAATGACATTGGTATTGTAATTACTGTTGGGGCTTGTTACGATCATATTCAGTAGCTATGACCTCTTTAGTCCTATAATAATAAAGTTAATGGACCAGATTGTTTATAGAGGTATCTTGTACTCATAAAGTTTGATATCAACTAAAGTTTTGCTTGTATTTACTATACAACTCACATATAGTCCAAGTGAGAGATTGTTGGATATTATTATTATCTCTATTAGGTGGGCTTATTTGTAAGTTGCACAAGTAATACAATCTGAGCCCTTAAAGTGATCTAACTTATGTTTATTGGGTTTCGAATTATTGGATGCGAGTTCAATGTATATAACCCTTTAGACCAATCTGTTATTATCTATGGGCTGATAACAAATTAGATTGCTATATAAAGGGGAGGTCCCCAAGGGTTTAGGTGATCATCATGACCTAGTTTCTTGTTCCCCATTGACAAGAAACTTTACGGCGCCGTCAAAACCTAAGCCCCTTGGAAGATTCTCCTTCTTCTTTCCGCTGCATCTTCTTCCACAGGGATCAAGCCGACGACAGTACGACAAGGACGATGGTTTTTCAATCAGGTTCCTTGTCTTTCGGTTTACACCTATTATTTCGTTATGTCATGATTCGATGAAACAATAGATCCATACTTTTATATATATTATATTTTCTCTTCGAATTCTTATTTGGTTTTTTAGAATTTATACAGTTAGGAGTAAAATACAATGTTCTATCATGTATGAATTAAAACACAGAGTGGGAATTGGCATGAAAAGGAAAAAGGTAGGAGAGAATACTCACTCCTCGTGCTTTGGAAATCATGCTCGATGGCAGCCACTTGGCCTTCCAATTCCTCCACCTCCCGTAGCCACTGGTTCACTGTGTCGGTCGGAATTTTCCCCGCCCGCTCTGCCTCGCCGATCTGGTTCCTGATGTCGCCCCTTTTGGCTCTCAATCTTGCCATTTCCTTATCCAATTTCTTGATGCCAGATTTTGGCCGGCCCAGTCGCAGCGTCGCCTTGAGCCCGCTTAGGCATTTGTTGACGTCTACGTCGAGATTCAGGTTGACGCACGCCATGGAGGAGGAGAAAGTAGCTTGCAATTCAACAAGAGATTTGTCTCCTTTTGCAGAGCAAGGGAGAATGTAGCTTGCAACAAGAGATTTTGATGCACGCCATGGAAGAGTGCAGAGCAAGGAATCAATATTGTGCGAGGAAGAGTGCAGAGAGCAAGGAATCAATATTATTCTGCGAGGAAGAGTGCAGAGAACTAGCAAGGAATCTGCAAGGAAATTAAGAGCGCGGACATGGAATCAATCTGCGAGGAAAGGAAGACTGCAGAGCGAGGAAATTAAGGAAAGGTACGCAACACAAAAGCATGAAGAAATGTGCGCGGTTCAATCTTTTTAAATATAGATAAATTAAATTGGCTAAAAATTCAGAATTATCGAATTGATTAATATAATCATTTGAATTTGATTTTATCGACATGAAGTTTAAGATGAAGTTAATAAGAATTTAGAAACGATATTCTTGGTCGAACATGCCTGTCTGTCTATTGCATCAACTTTGCAATTGTATTAATAGCCTTCGATTACACCTGGCCATTACTTCTATCACGTCACCTAATTTTTAAAAATAAAATAAAATAAAAGCACGCCTTAATTAAAATAATTTTTAAGTGAAATAAAATGTATACATATATAAAATTTCATGAGAGTTTTAACTAATTGCGAGGGAAATACAAATTTTCTCGTAAAATTACCAAATTATTTTCATTTGGAAAAGCCCTAAAATTTTCCATTGAATTCTTTGGATAGATCGGAGAAGTCACTTTTGGCGGGTGGGGATAATTAAAAGCACGTTAAGGTATGCAATTGATTAACTTGTACATTATCTAATCCTATCGACAAGCGGAGAGGATTCTCACTCGGATAACTAGGTCGGATCGAGATGACTCGAGTTATGGCAGCGTGTGAGTCGGGGTTGAGCTCAAAGGCTGACAAGACAAAAGTGAGTCGGGGTCGGATCAGGAGGGGAACACAAGAGGTGGAGAAGAAAATTTTAATAGCAGGAACTTAACGCCCTTTATGAAGCACCAAAGGGGCTTTATATAGGGGAGAAAAAGACCTCCTGTCTTATCTCATTAAGAATCAATCTTCTATCATGATTTCTTGGCAGCCTTAGTCACTCTATGAGTCTGTCACAACCGCCTAGGTGTCTATTCAAAATGTTACTTCTATTCTTATTAATGTCTGATGCCCTAACAAGTTATGATTATGTCATGTCTTTTCCTTATAATGGGAAGATTTGGGAGATCGCATTGCTGTTGGGAGCCCGTTAATAGCTAACCAATTAGGGCAATGTGGCCACTTGATTACTCGGGTTCATCCCGTCGAGCAGCTATTAGCCTGCCAAAGCCTGGATGTCACGCCCCGAGGAGCTGCCCGTCCGATACTGACCGGACTGCCTCTCCCTCGACCCGACGGACAATCTAGAAATCGAACATTTACAACTCTCTCAGTCCGCCTGTACCGCAGTCTATAGGACTGGAACAAGCCACTAAATATAAAGCCCGTAGGCCCGTAGGCCCAACAACCTGGCGGCTAAATCAACATTTGGCGTCCCAACTATGTCGTCGATCAACAACCGATGTCGACAACCAACAACCGTGTCGTTACTCACTAGGTCTTTCCACCTCTGTCCAGTGGATTTTTGCCTTCCTCAAGATTCGAACTCTAGGCCTCCAAGATAAGTTGCAACTCTGATACCAAAAATTGTCACGCCCCCAGAGGAACATGCTTCCTCGAAAATCGGGCAACATCTCCCATGTACGACGGACAATATGGGACAATTTATACATCATATCTCCTCAATATAGCTCAGTCACAAGCGGCTGACATCACAATAATAAATAAAAGATGGCTCAGCCATCACAACTGTAATATAAAACACAACCACGCAGTTTTATATCAACTACAAAATAACGGGTGGCTCAGCCACCTTAGATATAAAAGAAAACACAACTTAATAAGATACTCCACAACGAATAAACCCGACCAATAAGACATGACTACCATTTATATCAAGACCAAACCAGAAATAATATAAAATGCGGAAACAAGAAAACTACGGAGAACTAACTCTGAAACAACTCCAAACCAAAATCACCCGGTGAAACTGAAGAACTGAGGGACTGGCAACTGGATCATCTCCTGGCTCTAAGCAATACCACTACCTGCTATCCGAAACAACAAAAAGGGAAGCAGGGGTGGTGAGTCCGGGCGGACTCTGCGGGTATATGAGTAGACAATAAGCATGACATAAATAAGATAACGAAGTAGAGAATCAAAAGGTACAGTCCATAAGAAATATCAGATTTCCTACACATGCATACATATATAAAACAACAAGATATAAAACCCAATAGCAGAAACCGAATATCAACTAAGTAAAAACAACACGATAACAATAAAGCCCAGATATATATGCATGTCAACCATGTGCAACAACCATAGCTCATATAAATGCAACAATCACAGGAAATATGCATAAACGAAATACGTATGCACATGATGCAATGACATGTGTCACCCCTGACGCCAGTCAAGCCGTCAACACATCCCATCTGTGTGACCGAGTGGGTAGGGTTGTGACAACTGTACCACTCCAACAACAACAACAATACCACATAATGCGTGGGTGAGTGGACAGGATGCTGGGGAGTCTACACTCCAACCCCTATACATAGGGGGAGCTATACAGCTGCAATATCCCTCGATAAACAACGATGAGGGTGAGCTACCAATAACTCATCCCTCTAAAATAACGGTGAGGGTATCACTGTCTGGCATGACAGGACAAACACTCGCACTCTAACCACTACCATGACAACATGTGGTTGAGTGAATCGAGCAACAAAATGATTAACGACGGCTTAACCAAATATAAGCCAACAGTCGTTAGTATGCAACGTGCAAGTATGGTGCATGATATACGATGCACGAACAACCGAAGCAACCACGATGCAATAAAATCCAACGAGTGAAACATGCATCGATACAACCAACCAGAAACCGAAATCCAACGATTATGCATCTACACTACTAGGTAGGGTATTTCTAATTCCAAATAAACCTATCTGTATTTAATGGACTTCTAGGTACTCGCATACAAGCTGTACTTTATAGAACAGAAACCAACCGAGGACTGTACAGATACGAATTTGGGAACACTCGAAGATCAACGAAGAATAAGTCTCAACGGCAATGTTTTAAATAACGACAAAGAATAAGGTCAAGCAACCTATAAGACATAAACTAGTCATGCTTTAAGGTAAAATAACTACTCGAGTACAAAGGAGAAATACTCGCCTTTTTAATTGTAGAACGTGACCGAAATAAATTTCCCACGATCAACCGTGCAAGTCTAACTCAAGGACCTGTATCAAAGGCATAGTGTTTAGCTAATAATAAAATTATATAATTAGCTAAGCTGCGATTAAATAATAATTTAGAACAAATCTTCGTTACTACATCTGACCAAATCGAAATCTAAACACCTAACTCTTCTATTTTTGGCAACATAAAAGAGCTTGCTCCTTGTAATTTAAGCCACTAAATTCTACATTATCATTTACGCAGATTGTCCAATTCAAAACTCACATATCTGAGCTGAATATACATGCAGAGGCACAGGCAAGAGAGTTCAAACAAAAGGTAAGATATTCTAATACAAAGATAAATGAACAGCATGTTTCTCTATAATTGTATGTTCTAAATCATGGCGTTCAACCCTTATAGATAATTTCTGACCAACAGAAAATGCCTACGGTTTAGGAAATTTGAAGGATATGGCCCAACTAGCAATTTAAACAAATTATATAAACTTAGTGTTCTAATCTAAACAGCCAACTCCACTTAGTGTTCTGATTATACAAACTTAGGATTGTTGCTTGCGGCAGTGAATCAATCACACTACAACTCTTCACCACTGCATATTATCTAACTCAGAAACCTCCACTAAAACAATTCAACCATGACCTAGAATTTCACGGCAGTGAACCAAAATCAAAAACCAAAGGACTCACGGTGGAGAAGAAAGAACACCCAAAGGTCTAAACGAAATCATCCAAAAACCTAGCAGAAAACCTAATTGAAGAAGACAATTACCTAGGATGAGTCGCCGGCGTCGGCTAGGGCTTCGCGCGAGAGCAGCGACTGGTTGGCGACTCGCATGAAGGCGGCGGCGCTCGGCTTGTGCGCACCAGAGAAGAAGAAGGAGAAGGGAGAACAGAGGTCGGCGGCTGGCGGCGATCGCGAGGAGGAACCGCTCGCGTGCGGCTCCGCTGTCGGCTAGGGCAGAGAGAGGAAGTCGGCGTCGAGCAGTGGGGGAAGAAAACGAAACTAAATCGGGAAGTTAGGGCTTAGGGGTTTTATAACTTAACTTTGGCTTTTTTTGCAAATAACCCCAAAAATTTTGAAAAATTGCAACTAGGTCCCTATTTCCGAAATTCACCTTTTCAACTCGAAAATTTGGTATTTAACATTCTCCCCCACTAACAAAAATTTGGTCCCCAAATTTCACTAACAAACCAAACAAATACTAATCAACCTCCACAGGTATCAACACCTGAACCATAATATAAATACGAAATGAAAACCAACCATACGCACCTCAAGTAAATAGATGAGGATAGCGAGCTCTGATCGTATCCTCGAGCTCCCAAGTAGCTTCCTCATCAGAGTGGTGCTGCCAACCAACTTTGACTAAACGAACGATCTTATTCCTCAATCGATGCTCTTTGCGGCCCAGAATCCGCATAGGCACCTCCTCGTAAGTCGCGTCTGGCTGAAGTGTGACCGACACCTCCGACAACACATGTGTAGGATCAGGTAACCTAGTTACTTCCACCTTTCTCTTCCACCTTTCTCGCTTGGATCTTTCTGGTGGAGAAGTTGCTATGTGAGTCAACTGACTGGTGGAGAAGTTGCTATGTGAGTCAACTGACTGGTGGAGAAGTTGCTATGTGAGTCAACTGATAAAAAAAAGATTCGATGTGGGCAATGCAATGAACATAAGATGTGGGCAATGCAATGAACATAACGGCATATGTTGATAACGAACATATGTTGATGTTCGGAAGGGGGTGCCAGTTCTTCATTTAGAGTGGGAGAAGTACCGCACGTGGGAGAAGTACCGCACGTGGGAGAAGTACCGCACGTGGGAGAAGTACCGCACTATGTTCTTATATAAAGGGTCCCAGGACCGACTCTGGAAGGGCAAAGTGAAAGGGAAAAGTGGCTCGACTCAGAGTGATGCTGATGGGTAATGATCAAAGAAAAGGGAAGCGACAAAAAACAAAAAAAGACCGGGCTTTCAAAAAACTTTATTTTAAATTGATCTCTCCGTCTTTCCTTCTGGTACTCTAATTGATCTCTCTGTCTTTCCTTCTGGTACTCTATATTCATATATTGAATGATGGTATAGTCTGACTAGATCTTCTCATGCCCCCGTTGCAAACTATTCTGACCCTCATTCCATTTCGTACCTCTCCCTCTTTCCCGTCATTGGGAAACCTCTTTATACTCTCATGAGCTTCCCCCGTGTTCTCATGAGCTTCTCCCGTGTTTGTCTACGAGAACTTCTGAGCTACTTCATAGTATGTACTAATAAGATAGGCTGATGGTAGATGTCGGCTCCATCCCAAAGTAGCGCTTCCCCCTTTGAGTCTAGGCTGATGGTAGATGTCGGCTCCATTCCAAAGTAGCGCTTCCCCCTTTGAGCTCCTCCCCTTAGTGGGTCGAGTTCTTACATATCCTACTATACTGCCTCTAGCTATCTAGAATTGGGTCCCCCCTCCGCAAGAGTCGATCGGATAGTGTCTTCGGCGTAATTGAAGCGTAGCTATTGAACTACTGCTCTATCTGTATTTCTAGTGTCTTCGGCGTAATTGAAGCGTAGCTATTGAACTACTGCTCTATCTGATTGAACTACTGCTCTATCTGACTGCTCTATCTGTATTTCTAGTGTCTTCGGCTACTCCTCTCCTATCGGATCGGGTCTCCGTAGTCACTTCGTTTTCCTCAGCATGGAAACATGAAACACATCGTGAACTCCAGCCAATGACGGTGGTAACGCCAGACGATAAGCAACAGCTCCAATCCGCTCCAAAATCTGAAAAGGTCCAATGTAGCGTGGAGCTAGCTTACCTCGGAACCCAAACCTCTTCACCCCTTTCGTGGGTGACACTCGCAAGAACACGTGATCGCTCACGGAGAACTCCAAGGGTCTGCGTCTCCGATCTGCATAACTCTTCTGACGATCCTGAGCCTCTGACAGCCTACGTCTGATAGCACGGACTAGCTCTGCTTCATGCTGAATACTCTGAGGACCTAGCAACTGAGATTCCCCAACCTCCACCCAAAGGGTGGGTGTCCTGCAAGCTCTACCATACAACGCCTCGAAAGGTGTCATCTGAATAACCGAATGGTAGCTATTATTATAGGCAAACTCAACCAAATGCAGGTGATCCTCCCAGTTGCCTCCAAAGTCCATAACGCAAGACCTTAACAAATCCTCCAGTGTCTAAATGGTACGCTCAGACTGTCCGTCCGTCTGCGGATGAAAGGCTGTACTGAATCGAAGCTCGGTACCCATGGCCTGCTGTAAACTCTGCCAAAACCGCGAAGTGAAATGCGGGTCTCTATCTGATATGATGCTCAGAGGAACACCATGTAATCTGATAATCTCACAGCAGTACAAATCTGCCAGCTTGTCCAGAGAATCTGTCCTCTAAATCCCCAAGAAATGAGCAGATTTGGTTAATCGATCAACGATCACCCAAATCGCATCGTGTCTTCTACGAGACCTCGGTAGTCCAACAACGAAATCCATCGTGATGTGCTCCCACTTCCACTCAGGAATAGGGATCTTCTGTAGTAATCCAGCAGGTCTCTGATGCTCGGCCTTCACCTGCTGGCACACCAGACATCTAGCAATAAAATCCGCGATGTCTTTCTTCATACCGTTCCACCAATAGGAACGTCTCAAATCTCGGTACATACGAGTTCCACCTGGTTGAATGGCAAACCGAGATCGATGAGCCTCCTGAAGCAACTCCTCCATAACCGAATGTGACTTAGGTACACACAATCTCCCTCGGAAATATAGAATACCCTCGTCATCACGTGTAAAGTCAGTCTGCTGCTCGGAGGCTATCCGGCTGCCTAAGGACTGCAGATGCTGATCACTAGGCTGAGCATCTCTGATCTTCGTCCTGATCGAAGACTGAGCAACCAAAGTCACCAATAATCCTTTCTCTGTCTGACCCTGCTCCTCGAGTCCCAACTCTGAGAAGCTCTGAACTAAATCGGTGACCATAACCCAGTGGCAAGCTAGAACACTCCGGGATTTTTTGCTGAGTGCATCCGCAACTACATTAGCTTTCCCTGGATGGTAGCTAATTGTACAGTCATAGTCCTTCAAGAATTTCATCCATCTTCTCTGACGAAGATTTAACTCCTTCTGAGTGAATAAATAATTGAGGCTCTTGTGATCTATGAAAATCTCAAACGTGACGCCATAGAGATGATGTCTCCATATCTTCAGGGCAAAAATAATGGCTGCAAACTCTAAGTCATGAACTGGATAATTTTTCTCATGCTCCTTCAGCTGACGAGAAGCATAAGAGACTACCCGTCCATGCTGCATCAAAACTGCACCCAAACCCTGATGCGAAGCGTCCGTGTAGAGTACAAATCTGTCCTCGCCTGAAGGCAACACCAATACAGGTGCAGACACCAATCGCCGCTTGAGCTCCTGAAAACTAGTCTCACAAGCTTCTGTCCAAACATATTTCATGCCTTTTCTGGTCAGACGTGTCAACGATGAAGCGATACTGGAAAACCCCTCAACAAATCGACGATAATAACCAGCCAATCCGAGAAAACTGCGCACCTCCTGAACTGACTTAGGCTGTTCCCAACTGGTGACAGCCTCAATCCTCTGGGGATCTACGGAAATACCTCTACTGGAAACAACGTGTCCGAGAAAACCCACAGAAGACAACCAGAAAGCACACTTGCTAAACTTTGCATACAACTGCTCCCGTCGGAGCATCTCCAAAACAATACAAAGGTGGCGCGCAAGTTCCTCCTCGGAACGGAGTAAATCAGGATATCGTCGATGAACACAATAACGAACTGATCCAAATACTCCATAAAAACCCGATTCATCAGATCCATGAATACTGCAGGAGCATTGGTAAGCCCAAATGGCATTACCAAAAACTCATAATGTCCATACCGGGTGCGGAAAGCTGTCTTCTGGATATCTGAATCCCTAACCCTCAACTGATGATATCCGGACCGCAAATCAATTTTAGAATACACTGAGGTATCATTCAACTGATCAAACAAATCCTCAATACGAGGTAGGGGATACTTGTTCTTGATGGTCACGGCATTCAACTGCTGGTAGTCGATGCATAACCTCATAGAATCATCCTTCTTCTTGACGAATAAAACTGGTGAACCCCATGGGGATACACTAGGACGAATAAATCCCCTGTTAAGCAACTCTTGAAGTTGGACCTTTAGCTCGTCCAACTCCTTAGGCGACATACGATACGGAGCCTTTGATGCCGGCGCAGTCCCAGGAATCAACTCGATCACAAATTCAACTTGCCTTCTAGGAGGCAAACCAGGTAGCTCCTCTGGAAATACGTCTGAAAATTCTTGGACCACTGGAACATCCAAGAGCTGAGGGCTACTGCTACCATCAATACTGATCAATGATAATAGAAAACCCTGACATCCATGTGACATAAGCTTCTGGGCTTGAATTGCAGAGATAATAGAAATCTCATCGTCTCTGGTGCCAATGAATTTCCACGAGGGTTGGTTCGGAGGCCGAAACGTAACCACCCTCGCTTGGCAATCAATTGTGGCATGATAAGCTGCCAGTGAGTCCATGCCCAGGATAATATCAAATTCTACCATCTCGAGAACTGACAGATCCACGGTGAGGGTATAATTGCCGAAGTCCAAAGGACACGCCTTGACTTCCTGCGTGATATCCAATACCTCACCGGATAGTAGAGACACTGATAAACGTTGTGATCTAAAAGTAGGCAATCTACTAATTTTTCCCATAAATAGTCGTGATATGAAAGAATTAGAACTACCAGTATCAACAAGTAATTCAACAGGAAATGCGTAAACTGAAATCATACCACGAAAGACCGATCCATCGGCCCGCTGTGCCTCCTCTCTGGTGACTGCATAAACTCGGCCTGTCTCTGTAGCTGAAGGTGGCAACGCTAAAATCGGCTAAGGATGAGAATATGAAGGTCCATCAGTCTGATGGGGCTGATATCCAGAAGGCCCAACCGACTGCTGAGACTGATAACCCGAAGCTCCAGCCGACGGCTGATGCTGATAAACTAGAGGTTGGTATGCCGGACGTGACTGCTGATAATACGATCCTATCCCAGAATATTGAGACCCCACTGGTGAGGAATACTCATGCCCAGGCATACCATACATCTGGGCTGGTGGTGAAACTGCCTGCTGACGTCCTGTCTGCTGCGGTCGGTATGACGTCTAAGTATAATGGCCGCCTCGATATGGCCTCTGCGGTCCTGACCGGCCACCCCTAGGCAATGTTCGTAGAATCGCGATCCTACACAGGATCGATTTGAGATCAGGATCGGATCGATCAGGATCGGATCGTAAAATCGTACAATCCTAGTAAAAACCCTTAAAATGAAAGAAGATACAATTTCTATTAACATTGTAATGATAATAATCACATTCAACTTCAAAAATATTTCATTGATTACAAGATGATCCAATTTAATTGTCAACCTATTAGATAATAGACATCTAAAAATTTATCATTTTAGGAAAAAGATATAACATAATATAATTGATAAAAAAAACTAACTAAAAATAATTAAACAGATGTTTAAATAATCTTAAAACTCTAACACTAACTCTATAAAAGATAAAAAAAAATAATTAAAAGACTAAAAATCTTCTAGGCCTCCGAAATGACTTTAAATAATATTTTTTAAAATTTAACCTTAAAAATAACTATAGATCTTTGAATGAGTTTCGATTTCATATATTATACATCACGTGGTTGAATCTGAATCAAAAGTTATGACCTTTTAAAATTTTCACCGATCCTGTTCCGATCCTACTACGATCCTGTCCAATCCTATACGATTCTGTACGATCCTGTCTGATTCTACGATTCTACGATCCTACGATCCTACCGATCCTGCTGCAAAAATCAAGTCTGCGCGATTCTGGATCGATTTGTGAGCTAGGATCGTAGGATCGTACGATCCTACGATCCAGGATCGCGATTTTGCAAACTATGCCTCTAGGAGTAAACGCTGGAGACTTATGCTGCGCCTTCAAAGGGCAGCCTCGACTCTCGTGACCCGGAAATTTACAATAATAACAGATAGGGTGCTCGTGGGGACAATCTGGTCTGCCGTGGTCCTTAGAACCACACTGCATACAATGAGTCGCACCAGTATTAAACCTCCGAGTCTGCTGAGAACCCTGTGACGATCCTGCTGAAAACCGTCCAAACATCTGGGGTCGAGATTGAGGCACATAAGTCTCTTGCGTACTCTGACTCCTGCTACTGCGTTTCTGTCCAACTGTCTGCTATCGCTGTGTCGCTGCTGAACTCTGGGCTGCCTGCTTCCCTTTGTTCTTATCACCATGCAACTGCTGCTGAATCATCTCGGCATGTAAAGTCCGATCCAAAGCCTCTCGATAGGAAGTAGGAATCCATCCAGACAATCGCATCTGGATATATCCAGCTAAGCCCAGCATAAACTGTGTCGTCCGCTCCGCCTCCGTAGCAACCAACTGAGGACAAAACTCTGCCAGGCGATTAAATTCCGCTTCATACTCCATAACTGAACAGTCCACCTGATGAAGAGCAAGGAACTCCTGCCGTCATGCTGTACGAAATGCAACAGGATAATACTTGCCCTTGAAAGCCTCGCGGAAAGAAACCCAAGAAATCGACCATCCACCAAAAAGAATCTTCTGCATATTCCACCAAGTGACGGCCTGATTTCGAAGATGATACGTAGTTAACTCCACCTTCTCTATGTTTGTGAGGGTCATATAACTGAAAGTGTCCTCCAATGTCTCCAACCAGGCACGAGATGCATAGGGATCTGGTTCCCCATGGAATAGTGTGAAACGACCCTTTACTGACGCTGCCAGTAACGGAATTCGAGCTCTGTCCAGAAGCCAACTCGCTTGGGCAGGGGGTACCCCTAATGGCACTCCAGGAACTGCCATTGGTGGTACTGACGAACCTGCCTCTGATGATACAACCGGAATTGCTGTCTAGTAAGGAGGAGGTACACTCCGTGATGGAGATCTCAGCTCACCCGAAGGGTCCTGGTGAGCTGATCCCTGACTAGTAGGCTCCACTCTGGTGGGCCTCTCACCCTCCTGATTTGTGTCTCCCTCGGCCTCCTCTGGCCTCCCCCGTGATCGTCGTCCACGACCACGAGCACGGGGTGGAGATAACTCAATACGACGAGGCATATCTGTTAACAAAACCAACATATATTATTTAGACATAAACTTAACCAAATATAAAACCAACTTACTTCTTGTTTGCCGGGAGAGATCTCGTCGCTGCCAAGTCCCAAAACACAACCAGACCAGAAAATGACTCCGAAAAATAAATCCGAAAAATACAGATAGACCTCGTAAAACAACTCCGTAAAAATCCACAGATCCCAAAGGAACTCGCAAAACATGGCTCTGATACCAAAAATTGTCACGCCCCAGAGGAACATGCTTTCTCGAAAATCGGACAACATCTCCCCTGTACGGCGGACAATATGGGACAATTTATACATCATATCTCCTCAATATAGCTCAGCCGCAAGCGGCTGGCATCACAATAATAAATAAAAGATGGCTCAGTCATCACAACTGTAATATAAAACACAACCACGCAGTTTTATATCAACCACAAAATAACGGGTGGCTCAGCCACCTTAGATATAAAAGAAAACACAATTTAATAAGATACTCCACAACGAATAAACCCGACCAATAAGACATGACTACCATTTATATCAAGACCATACCAGAAATAATATAAAATGCGAAAACAAGAAAACTACGGAGAACTAACTCTGAAACAACTCCAAACCAAAATCACCCGGTGAAACTGAAGAACTGAGGGACTGGCAATTGGATCATCTGATGACTCTAAGCAATACCACTACCTGCTATCTGAAACAACAAAAAGGGAAGCAGGGGTGGTGAGTCCGGGCGGACTCTACGGGTATATGAGTAGACAATAAACATGTCATAAATAAGATAACGAAGTAGAGAATTAAAAGGTACAGTCCATAAGAAATATCAGATTTCCTACACATGCATACATATATAAAACAACAAGATATAAAACCCAATAGCAGAAACCGAATATCAACTAAGTAAAAATAACGCGATAACAATAAAGCCCAGATATATATGCATGTCAACCATGTGCAACAACCATAGCTCATATAAATGCAACAATCACAGGAAATATGCATAAACGAAATACGTATACATATGATGCAATGACATGTGTCACCCCTGACGCCAGTCAAGCCGTCAACACATCCCATCTGTGTGACCTAGTGGGTAGGGCTGTGACAACTGTACCACTCCAACAACAACAATAATACCACATAATGCGTGGGTGAGTGGACAGGATGCTGGGGAGTCTACACTCCAACTCCTATACATAGGGGGAGCTATACAGCTGCAATATCACTCGATAAACAACGGTGAGGATGAGCTACCAATAGCTCATCCCTCTAAAATAACGGTGAGAGTGTCACTGTCTGGCATGACAGGACAAACACTCGCACTCTAACCACTACCATGACAACATGTGGTTGAGTGAATCGAGCAACAAAATGACTAACGACGGCTTAACCAAATGTAAGCCAACAGTCGTTAGTATGCAACGTGCAAGTATGGTGCATGATATACGATGCACGAACAACCGAAGCAACCACGATGCAATAAAATCCAACGAGTGAAACATGCATCGATACAACCAACTAGAAACCGAAATCCACCGATTATGCATCTACACTACTAGGTAGGGTATTTCTAATGCCAAATAAACCTATCTGTGTTTAATGGACTTCTAGGTACTCGCGTACAAGCGGTACTTTATAGAACAGAAACCAACCGAGGACTGTACAGATACGAATTTGGAAACACTCGAAGATCAACGAAGAATAAGTCTCAACGACGATGTTTTAAATAATGACAAAGAACAAGTTCAAGCAACATATAAGACATAAACTAGCCATGCTTTAAGGTAAAATAACTACTCGAGTACAAAGGAGAAATACCCGCCTTTTTAATTGTAGAACGTGATCGAAATAAATTTTCCACGATCAACCGTGCAAGTCTAACTCAAGGACCTGTATCAAAGACATAGTGTTTAGCTAATAATAAAATTATATAATTAGCTAAGCTGCGATTAAATAATAATTTAGAACAAATCTTCGTTACTACATCCAGTTGACCAAATCGAAATCTAAACACCTAACTCTTCTATTTTTGGCAACATAAAAGAGCTTGCTCCTTGTAATTTAAGCCACTAAATTCAACATTATCATTTACGCAGATCATATCTGAGCTGAATATACATGCAGAGGCACAGGCAAGAGAGTTCAAACAAAAGGTAAGGTATTCTAATACAAAGATAAATGAACAACATGTTTCTCTATAATTGTATGTTCTAAATCATGACGTTCAACCCTTATAGATAATTTCTGACCAACAAAAAATGCCTACGGTTTAGGAAATTTGACGGTTATGGCCCAACTAGCAATTTAAACAAATTATACAAACTTAGTGTTCTAATCTAAACAGCCAACTCCACTTAGTGTTCTGATTATACAAACTTAGGATTGTTGCTTACGGCAGTGAATCAATCACACTACAACTCTTCACCACTGCATATTATCTAACTCAGACACCTCCATTAAAACAATTCAACCATGACCTAGAATTTCACGGCAGTGAACCAAAATCAAAAACCAAAGGACTCACGGTGGAGAAGAAAGAACACCCAAAGGTCTAAACGAAATCATCCAAAAATGTAGCAGAAAACCTAATTGAAGAAGACAATTACCTAGGATGAGTCGCCGACGTCGGCTAGGGCTTCGCGCGAGAGCAGCGACTGGTTGGCGACTCGCATGAAGGCGGCGACGCTCGGCTTGTGTGCACCAGAGAAGAAGAAGGAGAAGGGAGAACAGAGGCCGGCGGCTGGCGGCGATCGCGAGGAGGAACCGCTCGCGTGCGGCTCCGCTATCGGCTAGGGCAGAGAGAGGAAGTCGGCGTCGAGCAGTGGGGGAAGAAAACGATACTAAATCGGGAAGTTAGGGCTTAGGGGTTTTATAACTTAACTTTGGCTTTTTTTGCAAATAAACCCAAAAATTTTGAAAAATTGCAACTAAGTCCCTATTTTCGAAATTCACCTTTTCAACTCGAAAATTCGGTATTTAACACTGCCAAAGCCTGGATGTCACGCCCCGAGGAGCTGCCCGTCCGATACTGACCGGACTGCCTCTCCCTCGACCCGACGGACAATCTAGAAACCGAACATTTACGACTCTCTCAGTCCGCCTATACCGCAGTCTATAGGACTGGAACAAGCCACTAAATATAAAGCAAACGAAGAAGACGATAAAAACTGCGTACCGGTACGACTTACGATAAAACCAAACGATAACAAAGGCCTCCATGGAACACAAAAGTACAACTATACTGCCGTACCAAAAACAATACCACAGAAATTGACACAGCGAAAGCAAATGAAAAATACTGTATAACCACAATACAACACAAACCAAGACACGAGTCGCTTCCGAAATAGAGGGACTGGGACTGGGACTGGCTGCCGGGCACTCCAGACGATCAACCTGAAATGAAAAATAAAGCTGACGGTGTGAGTCCAAGAACTCAGCGAATACATCTATCTGGTATGCATAGTAAGCTATACTAGCAGAAAGAGTCGACCTGGCAACAATAACAGTAATAACAGTAGAAAATGCTAAAACTAGAATACTAAGTAGATGATACATAACAGAGCCAAACCTAAAGGTGTGAAAGTCCAAATATCACACAAGTGGGGTCACCAGACCCTATGTACACATACCTCCTGAAGGTGCAGGTCAAAATATATACAGTAACCAGATATAGCAAATACGAGCAAACGCAATAATGCAGTCAACAACAAACAATGCAATGATGCATCATGTGCACATGATGTCTGTACGCACTCCAGCTACCCCTACACTGGGTAGCTGAGTGGACAGGATGTCAGGGAGCCAACTGCTCCAACAATCATAACCCTAACACCAGGCACGGGAGGAGCCAACTGCTCGCGGGTCACACAACCCATCATGACATGTACCCCTACGCCAACAAAGGGGGAGCCAACTGCTCGCGGGTCACACAACCCATCATGACATGTACTCAAGCCGGAAAGGGAAAGCCAACTGATCTCTATACCAACTCTGCCTGCTACCACGCACCAGCATCACTACCCCTGAGTGACCGGGCGGAGACACGACAGAACAACTACACACACCCGGAGAGGTCCCTGACTGCTACGATGCACCGGACTCACTCCTCAGGAGTGACCGTGCAGAGTCTCGAAAGGGCAACTGTGAGCACCCTCCGATAGTCACTACTCGCGTATGACAATGTGTGCAGATCATGACCGTCATAACAGATGACGTGTCTCAACCACATGACTGTGAGCTCTGTGCTGCCAGCCCATGCACATGTAAGAACGATGCATGACAATATCATACACCGCACCTACCTTGCTAGTCTACCAATCATCAACATGATATGTAGAGGTCCAAATAGCCGGTATGCACCATATCCTAGCCCTAGTGTGGGTATAGGGTATCCTATCTCTAATCACAATATACATCACAGGCAACAATAAAGAGTACAGAGGTCCAACCTCGAAGCAATACAGAAATAAATCTATCGTCTACACATATAGCTAGTATCAAGGGTGGAAATATGAAAGCAGGAAATAAGTAAAACTCTACTGCTATCCATAACTAACTATGCATAGAATCTGTGACAATATCTAAAATAGATAAGTCAGAAGTACCCGCCTCCAAGTGAAGTCCGAAAGCGTGGGAAACCCCCCGTCCAAAACTATATATCTTCGCGACGAAGGAGCTAAGTCAAATGCCTACATCATAAACTCAACTTAGCTAATTGTATAATTAAAATATAAACTAAACTTTATGCCAAGCATAATTGAAATCAAACCCTAACTTCAACCTAAAACAACTCCACCACCTCATGGCAGTACACTAAATCAACACCAAAACCCCACATGATCAAGAACATCAAAACACAACCATCTGCCCACGCACAACACCACCTATATACCACAATCAGATCACATTCTATCAACAAACTCACGGCCACCACCACAAACAACAGATCAAGCAGCCATATCTCATCAACCCAAATCCAAAACCTAATTTACATCAAACATCAAGTGGAGAACATGACAGTGATCAAAGTAAAGAAAACAAACACAAACATCCACTCCAATTAACCACATCAGTAACTCCACCACAGAGCCCTCACGGTAGAAAATTGGAACAGAGCAAATACACAGTATCTCAACCCAAACCCCTGATCAACTCTGCTCACGGCACAGGACAGCAAGAGAAGAAAGCAACAACAAACTCTACTACCACTAGCCATCCACCATCACAGATCCAAGACCTCACGGCGACCACCAAAACAAAAGCGACGCTACACTGATCAGAGCTATAACACGCAACAATAGGGAAACAAATAGAAACAACGGGAATCACAGCAACAATCCAAAACAAAAACCACATCCAAGAACAACTCCAATCAAACGCAAAAACCATGACAGATCACATTCAAACCCAATCGAATTCAAGATCTATACTAACAGCATCAAATTACCCTTACCTTGATTTGAGTCAGAGCAGCGGTTCTTCGCTCAAATTCTCGTGCAGCCGAGACCGCCGGAAACAACACCTCCAGATCCAAGCCAGCAACTCCCTCGACTTAGATCCAATAGCTCAGCTCTAAATCAAGATTAGGACTCGAGAGATCTGGCTCTCTTGGAACAAAACACAAACATCTATGAGGCACGATCCCAATACCTAGATCTCAAGAACAAACTCTGATCCGAGGAAATTCGAAGCTAGAATCCCTACCTGAGATCTCAACGCCTAGCAGATGGTAGTCGATCGAGCCCTAGTTAGGCTACATGAACCTCTCCTCCCTCTCCGGCGTGGCTCCAGAGATCGCGCGAGCTTCCCTGATCGTGATCAACCGGCAAGGGGGATCTGCCCGGTAGCGTGGTCGTGTCGCCGGCCCACGGTGGAACGACCTGGGAAGTCGCCGGCGTCGGTTGAGAGAACGCAAGGCGAAGGAGAGAAGAAGAAGAGGAGGAGGAAGAAAGGGCCGATCTGCAATCTCGGGCGGAGGAAGTAAGATAAGTAGGGATAATAAAAGGCGGCTTTTTGCAAGTAACCCCACCAAACTTTAGTTATTCTCACCAAAACCCCTAAGTTCGGGTTATTTTGCCTTTAATCCCCTCATTTTTTTCCGTATTCTCACACTGGATGACCAAATGAAGACGGTCGGCCTGATAAGCTAAGCTCCTCAACTATTTATGTCTTTGGAGCGGACCCATCGCCAAGGAGACCCAACCATCCCTGATATGTATTGGTCCAATCTACTGATCGGGCAGGTCCGACCAATCGAGCCCGACCGTACAACCGGCCTGTGTAAGTCGCTTCTTAGAGCAGAGTGAATGATTCCGATTAAGTCGCCTGGTCGGGAAGTTCCCGACCGGACGTGTCCAACCGGGAACCCCCTACCGGGCGTGTCCGACCGGGGGTGCTCGACTGAGAATCCCCGACCGGAAGTGCCCGACCGGGCATCCCTGACCGGAAGTGCCCGACTGGGCATCCCCGACCGGAAGTGCACGACTAGGAGTGTCACTATATATTTGACGCCTCCCCTTTTCAAGGATGCCTGGCACGTGATTTTACCCACGCCTAACTAGATACCGCCGACCAGTCCCAGCACAAGTAACCTCTTATTTTGAGCGCCGAGCTAGGTTGACACCTAGCGTGCCCGACTACCTTTACCCAACCGAGCCTTAACCCGATCGGGCTTCCAATCGACTCATAAAACCTGCCCGACCGGATCATTATCCAATATATCTAATTCACTCTGTGATCGATAACATATATCATCATGTGCATGCTTAACTAATCCTCATAAGTTGACATAGTTGGTACATTAACAGTTAGTTTAATAAATTTTAGGATCAATTTTCTACTAATATAAAAATATCTCATTGAATATTTAATTTCTCACCAATTTTTAAATTTATTAGTGAAATAAATTTTTGTTATCGAATGTATAACGATGAGAAACCTTTGAAACTTAGTGAGCTTCTTATGGATTATAGATATTTTGATAAGGGTTTAGAGAGTGAACAAGCATTCATTTGATGATTATGGGTGGGCTACGCACTCAATGAAACCAAAAGCACAATTAAAAAAAAATTAACTAGATGTGATTTGTTATATACAGGAAGTTGAGAGGGCCAAAATGTTTAAAACCCAAAATTTGAGAGTGGGACCTAAATTAGCATCTTTTGAGGGTTCTTTTTGTAAAAAGGCCTCCCACCACTTAAACCTCCCCTTCTTCTCCGTGATTCCTCTCCACGCAAAACAGAGCCCGTCGATGCCCAAACTCACCTCCTTCTGCTTCTCCTCTTCACAACCGCCATCGACAGCTTGTTCCGATTTTTCTTCCCCCTCCTCATCACGATTCCTATAACTGCTTGAGAAATGTGTGATCAGCAAGGCATCCTTGAAGATGGCTCGCAGGGGTAGGTTTCACTCTTGCTACTGATCTTATAGATCTCGTAGATCGTTTTCTCTGGGATTTGGCAGTGAGCTATGCGTCCTCTGATTTCTGAATCGTGTTTGGTATTGGCTGGGCAGGGTTTTAGATTTGGGAGCATTAAAAAGGTTCACTGGAGAAAGGAAATTATTATAAGACTTGCTCACCTTCCTCCTTCCTTATTGTTGAGTTTGTTTGATTTGGCAGGTGTTCATCAGAGGTAAGATTTGGTTCTTTTAGTGATAATTCTAGATTTAATCAGTATGATGGAGGAGTGTTATTATAAAGTGTCATTTGAATAGTGGTTGTTGTTGGATAGTTTTGGAACCACTGTTTTGTTTCTAGAATTGAGATTTGGATTGTAGAGGTGGGTTGGGTTTTGTGAGCACAACTTATGTCGTGAGCTTCAATGGCAAGTATTGTTGGCACTATGAATTTCATTATTTCAGCTATAGGTTGTTTTAGCCTTGGATGAGTTGGATGTTCTTGGCCACGAGCTGAGATTTTAATGGAACAATAGGGATCATATTAATATTATTATGAATAAATGTTAGTCTGATTGTTTGTGATTTTAGATGTTATTATAATCATGGTTAGGTTCTGTAATAATTTAGGGTTGTTGGAAAAAGGGAATAATGTTAATATGATTTTGGATTAAGTGATAACTTAATCAATGATGTGGTTCTTACCGTGTTAAAACACAAAGCTAATGGATTGGGGATTTAATCAATGTTGTGGACACGGGTTTTGGCTTAGGCTGAATCTAAAATGAACATAACCATTGTAACTTGGAATATTTAGGGGCGAATCAGGATGATCTTAATTAATGAAGGTAGCTTGTTTAGCTAAACATCATATATCATGATAGCTAAACATTGTGCCATTGATACATGGCACTACTGTTGAATTTTCCGATATGCATGAGCAGTTTGCAAGTAACAGAAATGTATAACAAATGGAAAATACTCACAGTGATATTCGCAACTCCTTTTCTTCTTTGCTGGTGGAAGAACAACCTTGCTGTTGGAAGAACAATCACGAGACCGGAAAGTTTCTCAAGTCCACAAACCAAATCCCGCAGCCCTTGGATGTTCTCGGCTGAGTTGCACACCTCTACAAAATATTCACCCCCCTTGAAGCTTGGACGTTGCGTCTTATATAGATGCCCACAGCAGCATCCACTTCTCGTACGAAGCGAGAACGTGGCTGAGATCGTGTGCAGTTGCAATAGCAACTGCACTCCACTTCTCGCACGCAGCGAGAAGTGGCTCAGCCCACTTCCTACATCTCCCACTCGTCCAAGTCAGGTCACAAAGACCTTATCAAGATTAAGTCACCAAGACCATTACAACCCGGTCACTTAGACCCAATAGTCACAAAGACCAGTTAGTCACATAGACTAATAGAACATCCAATTCATACATTAGGGAAAATGGTTCGTGCGACAGCAAGCACACTGAGCATTCCTTGCTAAGAAAGTTGTTACACTTAACTTAGCTGCTCCCTGAGCGATCACCATTAAGAAAGTTGTTACACTTTGCTTAGTTGCTCTATAGAACAAATCTGAGACATCAATAACTTGCCTTTACCCCAGATTAAATTATTTACATCAATATGAACATCTCTATTCCCTCATCATGACCATTAAGTCAAGAGCATGTTCAGTATTTCCATTCAATACTATTATTCACAATCATATTTTAAGTACTCAACAAAAATATAATTGGTCGACCAGTGAATAAATGTCAATGATGTAAATCTCTCTTAATCTTCCTTTTAGCTAGAATCTCTTCATTCTAATCAGTTGCTTTCCTAGTTATGCTCCGTAGACCGAATCATCCATAGTCAATAGGACACATGCTAAAGTAGCATACACTGATTAGAATTTCAAGCAAACAGCTAAATAGTCACTTAGGGTAAAACTGAGATTAACTTATAACCTCAAGGTCTCACATAGTAAGGAAGCAGGGATCAATTCTCTTACAACCCTTATTGTCGCTATAGCACATGTGGTATGAAACACATGCTACGATGTTTCTCTCTTTAACACATAAAGAGTGCATGTTTTTCTTCTAAAATTAACATCGTACAGATTTCGATCTAGACATACCCAATGTCTAATCCTGAATTCAACCTATGAACTCCAATCTGGCTACAAGCAGGCTAGTAAATGGTGGGAACATTTACTTCGATTATTACATTAAATAATCTCATCTTGATACAAAATCAAGGCGACCTCAACTTACGAGTATGTCTCTATTCACAGCTACTCAAGCTGCCCCATAAGTAATGATCTTACCTCTATTTATACTCAACAAATAGAGATGATTGTCCATGTGAGTGGACCAATCTCAACCTGCCAACATGCTTATCGAGACTTTATTCAAAATGTAACACCAATACATACACTGAATAAATCATGGCACTTTCATATATAATGAATTTGTCTGTACATTGTGTTACATTTTTTGAAGTCCCATGGACTTCACATATCCAAGAAATGACTCTTTAGTTAATGGCTTAGTAAAAGGATCTGCAAGCATAGCACGTGTAGGGATATACTCAAGAACTACCTTTTTCTTGTCAACAATATCCGTTACATAATTATATTTGATTTCTATATGCTTGCCTTTGCTGTGATACTTTGGATCTTTGGAAAAAACTATTGCAGCTTGATTGTCACAGAATACTGTAACTGGACTCCCACTATCCTCAGCAATCTTCAAATGCTTCAGGAATCTTCTTAGCCAGACAGCTTCTTGTACAGCCGCTGCACAAGCCACATATTCGGCTTCCATTGTCGACAGGCTACACAAGCTGTTTCTTGCTATTCCATGAGATGGCGCCACCATTCAGCAAGAAGCATACCCGATGTGGATTTTCTGTCATCAAGATCTCCTGCCCAATCTGCATCTGTGTAGCCCTTCAGGCTCAACTTTGATCCTTGGAAGCAGAGACAATAATCTGCCGTCCCTTTGAGATATCTGAATATTCTCTTCACCGCTTTCCAGTGTCTCGATCCTGGGTTTGACTGGAAACGGCTAACTAAGCCAACTGCATAGCTGATTCAGGACGTGTACACAACATAGTGTACATTAACTACCAATGGCACTGGCATATGGTTTTTTCTTCATGTCGGCTATTTCATTAGGAGTCTTGGGATACATACTTTTGCTCAGAACAGTACCTTTCGCTATAGGAGTTTGTTCAATGTTGCAGTTTGACATATTGAAGTGTTGTAACATCTTAGTAATATAAGCCTCTTGAGACAAACCCAAAGTCTTTTTGTTCGATCTCTAATGATCTTTACCCCTAAGATGTACTCAGCTTCTCCCATATCTATTATGTCAAATTGTGATGAAAGCCATGATTTATTCTATCACAAACTGTATGTCATTTCCAGCTATTACATATCATCAACATATAACGATAATATGACAATCTTTCCATTATCCTCCTTGAGGTATACACAATGATCCTCATTGATCATTTCGAAATCATAAGATAAAATGACTTCATTAAATCTTATGTTCCATTGTCTCGACGCTTGCTTTAGCCCATATATAGACTTTTTAAGTCTACATACTTTATCCTCTTGGCCTTCAGCAATATAACCTTCTGGCTGTGCCATATAGATTTCCTCGTCAAGATTACCATTAAGGAAAGCGTTTTTACATCCATCTGATGTAATTCCAAGTCATAATGTGCTACTATAGCTAAAATGACACGTATTGACACAAACTTCACAACAGGGGAAAATGTCTCTTCAAAATCAATACCCTCCATTTGGGTATATCCTTTTGCAACCAGACGAGCTTTGTATCGATTAATCGATCCATCTGCTTTCCTCTTGATTTTGAGAATCCACTTATTCCCAATAGCCCTTCGGCCCGGAGGAAGATCGACTAAATCCCAAACATGATTCTCTCTCATCGACTCCATTTCCTCATCCATTGCAATTCTCCATTTTTCTCTGACTGAACATCTCAATGCTTCCTCAACCGATCGAGGTTCCTCATCGTCAACAGGGAGTATCATTAATGCCTCATTCTCAATGTCAAACCTTCTCCGAGGAATAATCTTACGACTACTCCTTCGTAAGTCGGACTGTTGAGGAGCTGAAACTAATTCATTCATTGGCAAATCACTCCCACTGGGTTGACTAAATTCAGGTATCTCCTGTGATACCTGAGTTGTTGATAAAGGAACATTATCCTCTTCCTCTATTACAAATAAAGGAATCGACTTATCAACTTCACCTCTTGTTGGGAATTCAGTTTCGAGAAAAGTGGCATCTCTTGACTCAATTTCAGAGACGGTTCCATCTTGCTGCTCACCAATGAAAACATAACCCTTAGAAGTATCAGAATACCTTATAAAGATACACTTTTTACCTCTTGGTCCTAGTTTTCCATATTTGTGAGTCTTATCATGAACATAGGCAGCTGACCCCCAGGGTCTCAGATTACTCAAATCTGGTTTTCTGCCTGTCCAACGTTCATATGGAGTAGATGGAACAGACTTGGAAGGCACTCGATTAAGTATGTAGGTCGCAGCTAATAATGCATCTCCCCAATAGGAAATTGGCAAATTAGCTTGAGCCATCATAGACCTAACCATATCTAGAAGAGTCCGATTTCTTCTTTCAGCAACTCCATTTTGCTGCGGAGTTCCTGGGATAGTTAGCTGTCTAATAATCCCTCGGTCATTACAAGTTGTCTTGAACTGATCAGACAAGTATTCACCTCCACGGTCAGTGCGTAAGGTTTTAACCTTACGTTCCATTTGATTCTCAACTTCATTTAAATAACGTTTGAAGCAATCCAATGCTTCATATTTATGTGAGATCAAATACACATGACCAAAACGTGTGAAGTCATCAATGAATGTAATGAAATAGGAAGCTCCATGTCTAGCCTTCACATTCATCGGACCACAAATATCCGAATGAATTAATTGCAATGGTGACTCAGCTCTAATAGCCTTGCCAAATGGTTTCCTCGTTGCTTTTCCAGCAAGACAATGCTCACATACTGACAAGTTAATCTTAGCATGAGAGCCTAATAGACCCTCCTTAGCTAATCGATTCATTCTTTCTTGTCCTATATGTCCTAGTCTAGCATGCCAAATTTCCTCATTGATATCAGCATCACTAGCAAGAGCAATGTTTGAAAAACAACTATTAATTCCACAATTAATATCATGTTCCACATCAAGAACCATGAAACCATTCATTACATAACCACACCCAATTAACACAGAGTTAATTCGAAGTTCCACACAACGACTGTAAAAGTTTATACAATAGCCCAAATCAAGAAGACAAGTAACGGAAACCAAATTCCGTCGAATATCAGGAGCATAAAGGACATCATGTAGAAACAACGTTTGTCCACCACGAAGGTTGAGCTTGCAAGTGCCAATGCCTTTGACTTCAATTCTTGCATTGTTTCCTACATATATCCATTTGTTACCAGCTGGTACCCGACGGTACTCCACGTATGTAGCTCGATCACGAGCTACGTGGTTCGTTGCTCCTGAATCTATAATCCACAAAGGATGAGAATCAGCTAACAACACTGAACTAGCAACATTATGCTCTTGAAAAGAAGTTAAATATGGAATTACCTTTTTCGGCTCGGTACAATCTCGAGCGAAGTGGCCCTTCTTGCCACAGTTATAGCAAGTCAGCTTGCTTTTAGGTTTCTTTCCATACTTCTTTCCTTTAAACTCCTTCTTGATCGGGCCTTGCCCAGCAGCAGCTTCTTTTCCTCTTCCCTTTCCCTTTCCTTTCTTGAACCATATCTTCTTATTCTTGGGTCTAGATCCTTCAGCTACGAAAGCTTGTCCAGATATCCTTGCAGATTCTACTCTCTCCGCCTCCAGTTCAACATGGCGTGAGACATCAATGAAAGTTTTAATGCTTTCACTGTGAGTAAGATTCTGCTTCATTGATTCCCAAGAATCAGGAAGGGAACGGATAACTGCCTGAACCTGTTGTTCATCTGTCAACTCATGACCGGCAGTTTTTAGCTCTCGAATCATATTTCCCATTTCCCTAAGATGTTGGGTCATGGTGACATTCGGGCGTTTCTTGAAGCTGTCAAATTTGATTGTCAGCTGGCGAAGCTTACTTATGCTAACTCCACTATATTTATTTCTCAGGGCAACCCAGACCGCATGAGCTGAAGGCAATGGCTCATACTCATACACTAGGTCATCAACCATTGAACTAATCAAAATGCCCTTTGCTGTGGAGTCCTTTTTCTTCCATGTCTTGTAGGCATCAAGATCACGCTTATGCTGGGCGGTAGCACCGTCTACAGGTTCTACCATAAACTGATTTACAGCTTCTAGAACTTCTTGTTCCTCAAGTACATACTGTATCTTGAGGTGCCATATTTTGTAGTTGTCCCCATTTAGTTTCTCTCCTTTGTTCAGTTCAGCTATAATATTCTTTGTTGCCATGACCTAACATAAATAAACACATTATTTAGTAATTCAGTGTATGTTATATGCATGTAATCAATAACTAACTCATTGTAAATAGAGTTGGTTTACAAAATCAAGTGACAACCACGTTCCCACTCATCCTTTGTATGTTCCAATCTAATAAACAATGATTAGTTATATCACACACATCCCATCAAATGAACAAATCACCATTAAATGAACTAATCATTTAATTATAATGAACTAATCATCATTAAATGAACTAATCATTTAATTATGATGAACTAATCATCATTAAATAAACTAATCATTTAACAAATTTGTTAACATATAACATTACTTAAATTGTTCGTACATAACGACAATTATACTACATGGATAAATACTGACTGTACATAACGTCAGTAACTAAAGGAAGCTAAGAGAACAAATAGGTTGATATTGCTCCCAATAGAGCGGACAGTAGAATCGTAGCTAAAAATTGACCCGTCTCTCTAGTCTGGACCAGAGTGACCTCAGGTGGAGGAGGAATCTCCTCTGGGACCTCTTCAGGATCCTCTACTGTCTCTTCAGGATCTTCTTCTTCTTCTAGATCCTGATCTATTTCCATATTATCCACGTCCGGATCCCAATCAATTTCCTCAGGATCCCCTTGGAATTCTTCAATCAGATCTATCTCTGGATCCTCCTCTATCTCAACAATTTCCTCGAGATCCTCTAGTTCTGGATCCATTTCTATCTCTGGATTTTCTTCTTCTGGATCCTCCTCTGGATCGTCCTCCATCTCGGGATCTTCTTCTTCGTATTCAAGAATCTCGGGATCCTCCTCTTCCTCGAGATTCTCCTCGGGTTCAGGATCCTCCTCCATTTCAGACTCGGAGTCAGATTCCCCCAAGTCCTCAGGAAACTGTTGGCGCAGCAGCTGATTGCATAGCCCAATGTAGGAGAGGCGAAAGTTGTGTTCAGCCCATATCTGATTCGCAACTTTCCCTGCTCTCTTTGGTAGAGCACGCATTAATTCCCCGATTCGGTGATCATCAATCATGGGGAACCCGGCCCGCTCAAGTTTCCAGAAGATCCGATCCAGTCGTCCTATAACGCCCTGGACTCCGAGAAATGGACTATAGAAAACTGTCCTGAATTCCGTCAATAGCTCCTCTAGTCGCTCATTATGACCAGCCATGCCGTCCCTATCGTGCAATATTTAGAATTGAAAAATATACATTGTCAGTACAAAACCGACAATCCAGTACAAAACTGGTTCAATTCAATTCATATGTATACACGTAAAATCACAAATAGACAAGAAAAATAAATTTTCTTCGATGAGCCTTGATTGACTGACATCGGACTGATCCATCAGATTCTTAGATTAAATTTATTGTCCTTATTAGAACTAATTTAATTGGACATGATTATCTTAATCTGTTCTTGTCTAACCTTAGCCCATTTAATCAGGTTAAACAACGGATAAAATTTGGTCGAACCAACCGATGGTTTAGATTAAATTGGATCAACTTGGTCTAATTAAATCAACTTATGATTTGAACTAAACCAAATTTAATTTATATTTAATTAATTGATCCACTAAAATCAATCTAATCTTTTAGTATACATATATTAAATTCATTAATTAATATATGTATAGCATTAATTAAATGTAGCATGTCATAATTAAAATATTATGCATGAAACATTTTTTTTCAGCATAAAAAAAATGCTACCGTACAATGGGAAAAATAGGACATGCATTAATTAATTAATGAGATAGCATAAATCATTAACTAATTACTTAATAATATATGCATTGACCGAATTAAATGCATCACCAACAATTAAATGCAGCATTAAAATATTATAATTGTGCATGCACCAACTTTAGGTTTCGACCTTCCTTCATTTCAATTTTTTTTTTCCGGTTCTTTTGGTTCCTTTCCGCCGCCGCCCACACCCCCACTCCTCTGCCATCAACAGCAGTTGCCGCCGACTCTCATCTCCAGCCACAAAAGCTGATTAATGATGAAAATCGAGCGTGATGCAGCTCTACCCCAGCATCCCTCGAGCGCTCAACGACAACATCAGATCGTGTCGTTCTTTGGCAGTGGGAAATGGCAACATATCGCGAAAAATTCGCAACTCGGCAGTGGCAAAATTTGACAGCGTTTGTTAAAGACATCGAACAAGGGATTCAAGGCATGTTTTCAACATAAAATTTTCTGTACAGTGATTAGATTTCTCGAAAAACTATCACAGGCAATTTTCATGCATATCAATAGATCCATTTTAATTTTGCTTAACATAGCTCTGATACCATTGTTGAATTTTCCGATATGCATGAGCAGTTTGCAAGTAACAGAAATGTATAACAAATAGAAAATACTCACAGTGATGTTCGCAACTCCTTCTCTTCTTTGCTGGTGGAAGAACAACCTTGCTGTTGGAAGAACAATCACGAGATCGGAAAGTTCCTCAAGTCCACAAACCAAATCCCGCAGCCCTTGGATGTTCTCGGCTGAGTTGCACACCTCGACAAAAATATTCACTCCCTTGAAGCTTGGACGTTGCGTCTTATATAGATGCCCACAGCAGCATCCACTTCTCGCACGAAGCGAGAACGTGGCTGAGATCGTGTGCAGTTGCAATAGCAACTGCACTCCACTTCTCGCACGCAGCGAGAAGTGGCTCAGCCCACTTCCTACAATAACCAGTATATAATAAAGCATGTATTTATATAAATATATGAAACTAACGACTTATCCAACTACTCTCTTCAAGATTGAATCAACTAGGTCGAGCATGTGATATGTTTTTGTTAGCAACTTAGCACGGTATTCTTGAAAAAATAGTTAGTTTCAAAGAAAAATTCAAGTTTAAAACTATTGGGTTCAAGAAATCTGGATACGAATTGAAGAATCTTATTAGAAGTTAAAATTATATCACGATAGCATTTGTTCACCAATAAATAGTTAAACAGAGAACACTAGCAAAGCACATGTAAAATCACTTTTTCAAATATGTCATATATTGCTGCCTTCGTATGCCAGCACGATGACGGAACGAGCCTAACAGAGGCGGGGCGACGTGACGAGGCTGGTGGAGGCGGAGCGATGCAGGGAGAGGCTAGCGGTGGTGACTCTCTTGCAAGCAAACAACAGGTTTGTTCGTTTGGGATTTTGGGTGAAAGCAAACTAGATTTTTGACATTTTATTTTTCAATTTTTATTTTTCAGTAAGAAAACAAAACTTCAAAAGGGGGAAAAAATCAAAAAAATGAAAAATAAAATAAACCAAGCCGGTTCGACCGATTTTTCCGGTTTGCCTGGTTCATCGATTCTCGGCCTGTTCAAACGATTCACATCCGATTCTTGAGTAGCCGATTTTTAAAGTCAACACGGATAGGAAATCTGGCCGGTTCCCGGTTCAACCGGTCGGTCCGGTCCGATTTTCAAAACACTAATCCTTATCCGTGTGGGAGGTACAAATGCATGGGTAGATCATGGGAAATTAAGAATTTGTTTTGTGGCCGATCGACCTCGGCTAAAAGAGCTCAATGACCCGAAAAAGTCGGTCTTGACTCGGCAGGTCGGATCTCGGATCAATTTGGACCGTCTACAATTCATGTTGGGACCATGTAGGTGACCTGGAGCCAGCAGCATACTCACAATAATAGATACAATTCAAATCGAACACAATCATTCATAATCTTTCGAGCTCATCTGATCACTCGATCCACTGAGACGACTCAATTGTCAAGCACTATTGTATCATAAGTGTAGATTAACGTTAAACACAACAAACAAACATATAATTCACATCTGAAATCATTACCTTTTTTCCAAACTGAACACAAACATTTCAAGAATCTTGAGAAAAATCTGATAGCAAATGAAAAATCTTAAAAAGGGAAAAATTAAGCGCGGGAGTTGTTTCTCCTAACTAAGTTTTGCTACAGATTGCACACAACAAAAAGAAGCAAACACATCAAAAATCAATATTGTTACAGATTAGGAGCAGTCGCTGCGGCAGCGCGCTTGATCGAAGCAGACTTAGTGAGGTGGTTATAGCTTCCTTTTTCCTTGAAAAGTTGGGAGAAATGGTGTTTGCAGTAGAGAATCCCTTCAAGGGCAGCATAGTTGGAGGGGGTGATTGAGCAGCCTCCATGAGAGCACTTGAAGCAGGACTTGTGGTAGGCTTGACCTTCAACAGTCACCTGAAGAAATTCATGCCATGATCATCAGAAGGACCAAAACTAATATATTTTTTGCCTCCATTTTAAGGGTTGATTCTATCAATTTAGATTGAAAATAATAGAAGTTCATAAGCTGGCCCGACCTTTTCGAGAGGATATGCTGTTTTACCACAGGTAGCACATTTCTCCTGTGTTCCTGAAAACATACTGGCGGCTTTGCTAGGAGATCTAGTCTGAATAGTAGCAGATATGATAAACAAGTTAGACACTGGAGAGTCTAGAATGATCAACTTGAGATAGTAAAGTATGGAATAAATTTGTGATTTTCGCAGCAAAAACTAATTTATAAATGGCTGTTTTTGTTTAAAAAATGACAAAAGCACTATAAGGTAGTTTTTGAATCTGCTTGTAGTAAAATTTAGGACTAAAAAATACATCTCAGACACCTAAAAGTTTGGAAAGTTCAACTCGGATTCTTGGTTCAACTCGAAATTTCAAAGCTAATAGCAAGTAAATGTGTGATTTTCGCAATATAAATTGCTTGTGACTTCTGGTTGAAAAAATTTCACAACACAAATTTAATCAATTATAGGGAGGTGTTACAATCTAGTTGATACAACAAAGGATGAGTGATTTAAAATAAGCAACGAAGACATCAGAATTTAACAGATCTTTACTAACCAGTTCTGGAGCTTTATCAGCAGATTTTGCAGCTGAAAAACAGGGGGAAATTTTAAACGACTAGTAGTGCAGATATTATGAGAAAGTCGCATCACATTATTCTTAATGGTAATGAAGCCTCACGTGACTGAAAATTCTTGTTGAAATTGCCAGATTCCTTGAAGAGTTGTTCAAAGTGAGGCTTGCAATACAAAACACCTTCCATGGATGAATATGTACTTAGCTGAGAAGAAAAAGAAAAGAATTAGAACAAAACTACTATTTTCCCGACTTAATTTTATCATTGTAATCAATAACTTTATAATGTTCAAATAAATTAAATGAATTTTTATTATACTGACTTATGTTTTTAGAACAAAAGGTGAAGGGCAGAGTCGCAAAGAAGCTTTTCTTTTGTTTTCTTTTCTTTTCGGTATGGTAAAACGTTATTTCTACAATTCCCTTCCGCTTTCAACAGTAAAGGACGAATGGTTACTTCTCATTGTTTGACATAGAAAACCCCATCTCAAACAACATGATTAATGTGAAATTCTCAAATTGAGAGTGGTCAATTATCATTCCCAGCAAGATACTATCAAAATTAAGGACATTGAAAGTTGAAACCCAATGGAGCTATAACTTTGCGGGCCTTCCCATCACCAGCACCTTAACATTCAAGCGGTTGTAGATGATGCAATCATGCTACACTTTCTTCCTACAAGCAGCATAAACTAGAAACAGGTTTCTGACTAAAATCTCGCCTTTTGCCTTGGAGCTCTAAACTATGCAAGAATTTATCATGATGGTAAAGATTCAAAACGCAGGCTTTGTGCTCTCAGTTCAATAGTAATCTTGCTAACTATATATCATCAATCAATGAATCGTTCTAGACTTATTCCGTACTGTGGTTCTTTGGCTGAGGAAATGTTAGCAAAAGTGGCGCTGCCAAGTCGCCAAAAAAAAAAAATAGACAAACCAACATTTTAGAGCAACAGATTTAGAAACCTCAGTAATTGATGGAGGCAAAATCGCTATGCTTTTATCATGATCTGAAAATAGCATATTGAGTAGTTGCTATGCAGGAGTAGCTCGAATACCAAATCTACAGCATCGACCATTGACCTGGAATCCTAACCTTCCAAATTATTCGGTACAATTGGAAGTACCCATCTGGGCCAAACTAGCTACTTTGCATATTATGAAAAAACGAAGTTGAAACCCCCCAGAACAGTAAAAAAAAGCCCCAAAATCTCTCGTGACACTAACCTAAATCTCCCGTCTGTTCTCCGCGGCCGGCGGCTATGAATCCGACGACAACGGAAGGGAAAGCGACCGGAGATAAGGTGATTCGCGCATTCGATCCGCTGTTTGGCAAGGCCATGTATCGAGTAAACGAGCCACTAACATTATGACACGTCAACAAATTTCTCGCCTAATGAAGTCAAACCAATTCATTTCACGACTTTTATGAACTAAAGGAGTTGTTGTTATAACTACTCCCAATTTTAACTATCTGCTTCCTAAATTGCACCCCCATGATCGGAGAAATTCAAGTGTAGTAGAGAAAAAGGGGAGTGAAGTAATCGGTTTTAGCGCGAGAACGAATTTGATTGGATGGCATCGGTAGGTAAAGTTTTGAGAACCTAAAGACGTGACCAAATTGATGACCCGTCAGGGGAATGGGTGAACAGATGTGGGCCACCACTAGGCGAATGTTACAATTATGACTTGAGTAATACATTTTTTAAAAATAATGACAATATTTATATCACATTTGTCTTTAGTATATTTTTAGGAATAATGATTGAGAGAGTGAAAAATGAAAGAGTGAAAATCATAGTGAATGATGTAGTACCTTGTATGCACGATCTTCGATGGATTTTCACTCTCCCTATCATTGCTCTATTTTTAAAGAGTAATGATAGAGAGAGTGAAAATGAGAGAGTGAAAATCATAATAAATGATGTGGCATGACGTGACACTTTACATGCACACGTCCGATTATTGCTTGGACATCATCGGCGGCCTTAGGTCGTCGCCCCGAATCAAACTATATCCTGGAAGACACGGTAAACCCGTCAGAGATTGTGCATGTAAGATACCACGTCATTCACTATAGTTTTCACTCTCTCATTTTAACTCCCCCAATCATTATTCATTTTTAAAAACCATAAATTTAATAATTCGACCCTAAGTTCAAAATCAAGGGTTAATTTGTAAATTAAAAACAATTAATTTAATAATTCGTTCGTAAATTCAAAATCATGGGTTAATTTGTAAATAAAATGATAAACTTTGATCTTTTGAAATTCCAAAAGGTGTTGCGAAAAAACAGGTGAGCTATACCTTTCGTTTGCCGACACGTGGCGCGTATAGTCCAGGATTGAAAATTATTAATGTCCGGTGTATATTCTAACGGGATGCGACCCCGATCGGCGTCGGAGCTACCTGCGATCCGGTGTGCAAGTGGTCCCTTTAATCGCCTCGGACGGGAAGGAGGGAGAGCAAGTAGTCGCCGCCGATTCCTTCGCTTCGCTTCTTTGAGATCCCTAATCCTCGTCGTTAACTCTCTCTCTCTCTGATCCCCTTCGCCAGTAGCGGATCTCGGTTCGCGATGGCGGAGAGGACCGAGATCTCGTTCGCCGGCAGATTGGCCAGCAGCGCCATCGCCGCCTGCGTCGCCGAGGTCGGTTTACTTTGTCTTCGTCAGTGCATCCTAGTTTTGCTTCCTTTCCTACCCGTTCATGTCGCAATGCGGTGATTTAGAATGATTGATGTGTCGTTCACACCGTTAATCTCGATACCTGCAGCGAATTAAGTCAACGGACAAGAGTGCTTGTTACTAAGGGAGTAGAGCAGTTTAAGGTCTAAATCTACTTCCATTCTGAATTGTTTCCGTATTAGTTTGTCTAATTCTTAAAATACATTGATGCCAGATCTTAGCGTCTGCTGGGATGAAGGTAGGATAATTTTTCGTTAGTTTAGTTTTATTTCCATTTTTACTCAATCTGGGAAACAGCACCTTTTATCGAGTGATTTTCTTGATAAGCCGTCAGACGGATTTGTAGAACGGTATAAACTTCAGCAAACGCTAATGTCCGAACTTGTGTCTGGCTAATGATTATTATGCTAATAAGTGATTTCAGCTCCTTGATTTCAAGGTCAAAATCTGCTTCTACTACCCTGAATTATTTCTGTATGTTTGATTCTTAAAACACATTGATGCCAGATCTTAGCGCCCATGGGGATGAGCCTGGATAATATATAGTTAGCTTACTCTTTTTTTTTTCTTTTTTTTCCCCCACTTTTACCAATCTGTGAAACAGCATTCTTTAGTGAGTGGTTTGTTTGGTAATCTATTAAACGAATCTGTAGAACTTATGAAATTTCAGCAAATGATACAGTCAGAACTTGTGCCTTGCTAGCTTTTTTTCCCCCTATTTCAGCGTACAATAATACTGATTTGATCATGTAATATGTATTTGATTTATGTAGATTTCCACGCTTCCTTTGGATACTGCAAAAGTCAGGCTTCAACTACAGAAGAAAGCATCATCAGGGGATGCAGTGAGTACTTCTAGATATAGGGGAATGTTGGGGACTGTAATAACAATACTTAGTGAGGAAGGTTTGGTAGCATTATGGAAAGGCCTGGTGCCTGGGCTTCATCGTCAATGCATTTTCGGTGGGTTGAGGATTGGGTTGTATGAACCTGTAAGTTTAAATCCTTGTTTTATCCTGGATTTTTTCAAACCTTATCACCACTTTGGAAATACTAACCCTTTTCTTTCTTTCAGGTGAAAGCCTTTTATGTTGGTGATAGTTTTGTTGGAGATATTCCTTTGTTCAAGAAAATTCTTGCTGGTCTTACAACTGGTTAGTTTCTAGGACCTGTGCAAATGAGACGAAATATTAATTTGTTAAATGTTTGATGACTGTGATGGCTGATTATGTTCTCTATGATAGACTATTGCTACCTGTTGCTTGCTTTCACATGTTTGCCTAATTGTTACAACTCAATTAGGTGCTCTGGGAATCACTGTCGCAAATCCAACTGATCTTGTAAAAGTTCGCCTCCAAGTCGAAGGGAAACTTCCACCTGGTGTACCAAGGCGTTATTTAGGAGCATTGGATGCTTATTTCAAAATAATCAAACAGGTAAAGTTTTAGAATTAAGTATTTAGAGGTAGTGTCAAAAAGCTGATGCAATTTATTATTCTCACTGACTACAAACTAGGAAGGACTTGGGGCTCTGTGGACTGGTGTTGGTCCTAATATTTTACGTAATGCTATTGTTAATGCTGCTGAATTAGCCAGCTATGATCAAATAAAACAGGTAAAAATTCGGTTCACCATCTATTTCTACCCCTTCATCATGTCTTTAGTTGCTTGAATCTATGATTCACCCTCCTTTGGATGCAGATGATCTTGAGAATCCCTGGATTTTCAGATGACATTTTCACCCATCTTTTAGCTGGTTTGGCTGCTGGGTTTTTTGCTGTTTGTGTTGGTTCTCCTGTTGACGTGGTATATTTTTCTGTTCTACTCGTTTTTAGATTGATTAATGTAGTTTTCACTGTGAAATATGGATTGATTGTTTCTAAAATCTTCTTAAGTTACTTTATAATTCATAATTTTTTTGTTAAGATATAATAAATAATCAGAATATGGTTGGATTACATATCATGAGAAGCACTCACCTTCTTTGATGATTATTCTCCATTCTATAGTCCTGACATTCTTTAGAGGAAAGACTAAGAGGTGGATTAATTTTGTATGACACTACACAACCTATGGGAATGCAGCATAGAGGTATATGACACCACACAACGTAAGTGAGCAGATAAAACTACGAAGATAAGTCTGTGCAATTATCAATTTGAGGATTCAGGATGTTTCACCTCTCTAACCAAATCAAATTTAACTCAGCATTCTTGTCATCACACAAAACCGTTGGATTTGGTGAATAGCCTTTGGCCCTCTAACTCCCTTCTTGTTGCAGTGAATGCACAAACTATTCCGTACGGAGCTCCCTAAGGAGTTGTGTGAGCACGTGTAGGTTTGAAAATGTCAAGGATGTGGATGATGTTGCTCTAGCCTAACAACATTGACCTTAATGAAGGTTTCAACCTTGCTGAGTTAAGCCTTGACTACACAGATGTTGAAGGTAGGATTTGATGATAGTTGAAACAAAAATGTCCAAACTCTCTGATTGTCATTGTTCCTACAAGCACTATCACTGGAAGTGGATTCCAAGTTTCCACTAAATGTGCCGTGTATAAATGCAGCCATGAGGTAAGGATTAGAAGCATACATAGGTGTGTAAGCATGTGCTGTATATGGTGGATGATGGTGAAAACTACTTTGAATTTGGATTAACCCTCCTTGCACTCAAATTGCTAACATCTTTTGCTGTACTGACTAGCCCTAAGTCCAAGGCTGATCAACAGTCTCTCTTATTTCTCCAAACAAGAGTGGTGACAGCTGATTAGCTGGCTCTCTCCTTTCCCACTTCCCATGCAAGTTTCTTGCCAACTCCAACAGTTGGTCGGTTTCTACTTGTAGGTATGACTATTTTATCTCGGGATTTATTATTCTTCATTTTGTTTTATCTGAGCAAGCACGTGTGGTTTCCTGCATTTTGTTTCTTATTAGTATATACCTAAAGCATTAATCGTTAATTACTTTTTTGGCCTTTAATCTTATATTTTTGTTATACATTGCTAATTGCAAAGCAGAAAGTCTATTTAAGATAATCCTCTACAGTCTAGTCATCTTTATCTTAATGGTAATCCCATTGCCATATAATGTGGGTAAAACATCCACCAAGTAAAATGAATTATTAGATGAAGAAATGCGTGCAAAGCAGTGAATGGACCATGTGAATAGGAGCTGATTTGAGGAATCAACATATAGTCGATTCTAAGGCAACACAAATTTAGACGGAACAAAATTAAAACGACATAAAACAATTGGACCCCCAATGGTCGAAGGACATGGTTGAAGACCAATGGACGAAAACTTCCTGCTGATTCTATACAAGGCGAGAAACTGCAACGACAATCTTATACAGTGTGTAAAGCTACAATATTATCCCCAGCTAAGACATTCTTTAATCTCACTTACTGCTATAACAGACTTTTAATCCCACTTCATCCCTTTAAATCAAACTCCACTTGTCCATCATAATTGCTCAGCTCATCCCAACATTCATCAATTCAGAACAATTTGAATGACACCTTCAAGTAAGTTGGGGAAATTGACAATCATCTCATCCTCACCTGTTGAATTCTGCCGCTGATTTTTTCCAGTTTGAGTGGACAAATGACGTGATCTAGATTCTAGACTAGACCAAATGTCATCCAACGTGACTTCCTCTGACCATGCTCCCTCCTAAGGTCATATTTGACAGGTAGTAGATTAATCTCAAAAAATGAATCGGCCACAATGAATATCTAGCTGCTAGTTTCAATGTTTTGATACTATCTCTTTGCTAGTCTGAATAAGCTGCGACCATTCTCCATTTATGGTGTGCACAATTGCTTATATTGTTCAATATTTTGATACTGAACACAAATAGTTACTTTTTTGGATTGCTGTATTCTTTCATAGCATGCGCAACTAGCCAGAAATAGTACCGCCCTTTCCTAACTTGCATTAATATATTTATAGTCCTCCTAAATTATCAGTTGAATTTGCTTTCTGCAGGTCAAGTCGAGAATGATGGGAGATCCATCCTATAAAAATACACTCGATTGCTTCATAAAGACACTTAAAAATGAAGTATGTTATAAATTCTTCTTGTGTTTTCTTCTTTCCAACGTGCTTGGTACGGTAAGGGGTTTTGGTGATAAATTTCATTATCTCCACAAATTGAAATCTTATTGGTTTGATAGAGAACGTTATATTCCAATAATTCGGGATCTTGTCTTTTGGTTTATTATTCTCATAACATGCTCTATCAAATTAACAAATCTCGCCTCATAAATGTACTGTCTCCTTGGATAATATTAGAGTTAATGAACATTGAATAATTAGAAAGAATAAGACAGAGACTTTGCCTAATTAGAAAGAATAACTTCATGAACCTAAACAAGAACATCAAATCTGCAGTTATGCATTTGTTTTGATGTACAGAGGAGGAAACAATGACTTAGGGTGGACGAATGCTCATGGTCATTTTCTCCCCAAATACCCACCATTTCTATTGGCCAAGAATTTTTTTATTTACCCCCCGGGGCAATGGTGCAGCGGTTAGGCCCTTCAAGCGGTTAACCAGATATCTAAGCCTCGAATCTCAACTGCGGTGCACTGCGGGGATTTTTCTCCCATATGATGACAACTCTAAGAACGCTGGCCACTTGGATGATCCTTGGCAAGTGTTTCCCGATTTACCTGGTGACCAGTGGAAAATTTCTATGGGGCCGGGCCGGTTCGAAAAAATTG
>JAGFNQ010000836.1:0-91037 GCA_024364735.1 Boesenbergia rotunda
TTCTGAACTTTCAGAACATCATCATAACTGATAGGTTCGTCGTTCGATTCACTTACGAGAAATCCGTATCTCTCTGGAATATTGCGTGTCCTATCAGATCTACGAAGAAGTGGTGTTGTTTTAGGTTCAACCGATAGCTCATCATTATGAGTTATTGGTTGTGGGTCTAGACTAGGTGTCTCTGTAATGTCTATTGGAGTTTCTTGAACTTCTCAAGTTCAATACTACTCCCACTGTTTTCTTGTAAAAGAAATTCTTTTTCCCAGAAATACAGCATGCCTTGAAACAAACACCTTTTGTTCCAAGGGATGATAGAAATTGGTAACCCTTTGTTTCCTTAGGGTATCCAATAAATAGACATTTATCAGACTTAGCATCCAATTTGTCTAATACAGTCCGCTTCACATGAGCAGGACAACCCCATATCTTAAGGTGAGTTAAGTGAGGTTTCTTACTATTCCACGTCTCATATGGAGTAGTAGAGACTACCTTGGTCGGGACTCTGTTTAGCAAGTAAACAGCTGTCTTAAGCGCATAGCCCCAAAAGGATTTTGGAAGAGTTGCATGATTCATCATAGATCTAACCATGTCCATCAAGGTTCGGTTACGCCTCTCAGATACACCATTATGCTATGGTGTATACGGCGGAGTCCATTGAGACAATATCCCATTGTCCCTAAGATAATCTTGAAACTCTTGACATAAGTATTCACCACCCCGATCGGATCGAAGTATCTTAATACTTTTGCCAAGCTGTTTCTCTACTTCATTTCTGAACTCTTTGAATTTCTCAAAAGCTTCAGATTTGTGTTTCATCAAGAACACATACCCGAATCGTGAGTGATCATCGATAAAGGTAATGAAGTAGCTATAGCCTCCTTGTGCAAGAGTTGACATTGGTCCACATACATCAGTATGTATTAGACCAAGCAATTCTCCCACTGGATTACCTTTTCCGGAAAAGGGTAATTTGTCCATCTTGCCTTTTAAGCATGATTCGCATGTATCAAATGAACCGGGTTCAAATGATTCCAGAATTCCACATCGGTGTAATTTGGTCATGCGTTTCTTACTTATATGGCCAAGACGACAATGCCACGTATAGGAGTCTATTTGATTATCTATTCGAGCACGTTTGTTGCTAACTTCGATATTGAAAATGTCACAGGATAAATCTAACGTGTAGATACCATTGCACAAAGTTCCGGTCCCATAAAGAACACCATTTAAAGTTATGTAACAACAATTGTTACTAAAAGTTAAATGATAACCCTTTTCATTCAAGCATGAAATAGATACAATGTTCTTTATTAACGAAGGAACAAAATAACAATTATCCAATTCTAAGACAAGTCCAGTAGGGAGCTTTAGCAAATATGTTCCGATGGCAACAGCAGCAATCTTTGCTCCATTTCCAACTCGCAAATTCGCTTCTCCCTTGACGAGTCTTCTTCTATTCCTTAGCCCCTGTATGTCATTACATATATGTGAGCTACACCCAGTATCAAGTACCCAGGCGGTTGAGGAAATAGAGTGACATTCAATAACGAAGATACCTGAAGAGGATGGGGCATCGGATGCCTTCTTCTTCAAGGACTCAAGATAAACCTTGCAGTTTCTTCGCTAGTGACCCTCCTTGCCACAGTGATGGCAAGTGCCTTTTGGGGTCTTTTCAGTCTTTTTGGCCTTTTTCTTCTTTCCCCTATTCTGTTCTTTGGCCTTCCTCTTAGAGCCTTTCTTTGAGGAACCAACTAACAGTACCGTCTTCTGATCCTGCTTCACAGAAGGCTCTATAGTCTTCAGCAGGTTGAGCAACTCAGGAATGGTAGTCTCCAGCTTGTTCATCCGATAGTTCATCACAAATTGTGAATAACTTTTGGGCAAACAATGCAGAATTAAGTCAATACTTAGTTCATGATCCATTGCAAATCCGAGTGTGCTTAGTCGCTCAATGTACCCCAACATCTTCAACACAAACTGTGTGATAGAAGTGCCTTCCTGCATCTTAGAGGTGAAGAGGAGTCTGGAGACCTCGAACCTTTCGGATCTCGCCTGCTCGTCAAACAGCTCATGAAGATGGAAGATGATGGTATAAGCATCCATATGCTCATGCTGCTTTTGTAGCTCAGGTACCATAACGGCTAGCATGATGCAACTCGCAAGTTCAGAATCGGTCACATGTTTCTTATAGGCCACTAACTGGTCTGGAGTTGCATTTTCGGGAGGACGGTTGGGAAGTTGATCTTCAAGGACATAAGCAAGCTTTTCTGCCTTGAGGACTATCCTCAGGTTTCGAAGCCAGTCCATGAAGTTTGGCCCAGTCAGCTTATTGGTGTCCAAAATGGAACGCAAATTCAGAGAAGACATGATCAAGTGATTATCCTAGAAATACAAATTGAGCTTATGTGAGAAGAATGATAAAGAATGCATCAACATACATTAATTAAATCCTATTTATTTTTCGAATTGAATAACCCTTTTCATCAATTCGGGAGATCGTAGGAACATCTCCAAATAGGTTGATATCCAACCATAAATAAGAACAACCATGGCTGTGGCCATCAAGTTATTCTTAGCTATGAGGTAGGTAATTATACCGATTACATATTACATATATGTAACTATCACTTTATGCTATTAACTAATTGAATGTTTGCATAAATCATTGGGTTGTTAACTCATTAACAAGTATGCAACAATATACATAGCACCCAACTGCACCTCTCTTTACATCGACCTTGGCTGTGGCACAACAAATCGATGCTCCAAGCTTAAGGCTGGCCCATTAATCAAGAAATAGTTTTAATATGGTTGGAGCTCATTCAACCGTTTAGTCAGGCTTGGATGTGTCCAACAACCAAAACTAAGGATTGACCTCTGACTCCAACTATATTAATCATAAACTAATTCCATGGTTTGAACATGTTGAGATTCAAGCCGGGCATGGATGTGTCCATCAACCCAAACGAGAAACAAAACTCCGATTCTAACCATATTAATGGAAGGTGTTGGCCTTAATATTTTGTAAGGGGTTTTGGGTCTCATCCTTTTCTTTCTAAGCACATTCATGACATATAATTATGTCATGTACTAACGATTTCCTTAATAAAGTATGTATGTGACTTAATTTATCAAGTCTCATTAATTGAATTAGGAACCGGATTTCCTAATTCTAATTTCATACTTTATTTAAGGAATTGTTTTGGGAAACAATTTCTTAAATTGTCATAATCAATTTCGGAAATAATATGTTTAAGACTTTGATTTCTCTAAATCAAATCTTATTAAATTAAGAGACAGATTCCCTTAATTTAACCACATATTATTTTCATGAAAATCTTATTTAAGGAAATAAACTCTATAGGAAACAATTTTCCTAATTAATTTTGGAGACAACAATATGTAAGAAATCAAATAAGGAAATTATCGTTTGAGAAGCACCTCAAAATTTTCCAAGATTTGATCACATATTTTATTTATGGACTAATTAATTACAACAAATTATTTTCTTTGGGTGGCTCCCCGAGGCTCAGTTACCCAAGGAAAAGAAATTTATCGTAAATCTAATTTGGCCCGCTCCCCGAGGCGTAGCCAAATTAAACTTGACAATTCTTATTCAAAATAGGAAATTAAATTACAACAACTAACTTTAATTTGGGTGGCTCCCCGAGACACTCCCCAAAGTAAAGAATTTTGTTAATAATTTAAAACCCAATTCGAATTTAATTGTCAATTAATGTTCCATAAATTTGTCTAGACTTTCTTGAAAGAAAGTGCCCAAAATTGCGAGCTTTCCATAAATGGAAAGTTTCCAAAAATAAAAGGCTTTCAGAATATTTGTAAGTTTCTGGTACAAAGAAAACTTATATATTTCCAAAATTAGAAAATTTCCAAAATAGGAAAATTCCAAAATTGGAAAGTTTCCAAAATGGGAAGTTTTCATAATTATGATAAAATTTCAGAAACTAGGATATTTCAAAAGTTTGCGAAATTTCATGAGGATTTCCAAACTTTGAAATTCCTAAATATAAAATTTATCATAATTGGAAAGTTTCCATAATTGGAAAATTTTCCAAAATTGAGATCATGACAAAGTTTTCCGCAAAACAATTATATGATTATGTTGAACACTAACCGGCCCTGATACCACTGTTGGGACCGGGTGAATGTTGACATGGATACGGGTTCGTAATTTTAAAATTTAATTACGTGCAGCGGAAGGTTTAGCATAAATAATTTCTCAAATTATTTTAACCACGTATCTAGCATGCAACCTTATGTTGTGGAGACATGATCAAACATTTAAAATTTTGCAGAAAGTAAACTAATTTACTTAATACCTCGCGTAACTCGTAGAAAGGGACGAGATCCAACCGTAGCGTCCCTTGGAAGCTCCGCCTCTATTCGCGTCCACGCCGAGTTTTCTTCGGGATGACTTCGCAAAGCCACGAGTTTCGTGCCGACAAGAACTACTAGATTCTCCAAAGGCACGACAAGAATACCAAGAGAGAGATGAAAAACTAACCACCAAACGAAGAACGGAATCAAGATTCCGGGAGGAGGGAAGGAGTCGCGCCCGCTTCTTCTTCTTCTTCGGCTTCTTCTTGGTGGTGGAAGCTCACGGCAAAGGGGGAGGGCTCTAGGGCCGGCGACACTAGAAGAGGGAGAGGGAGAGAAGGAGAGGGAGAGAGGCTAGGCAAGAATCCTTGATCTCTTGGATTGATTTCCAAGCCTTGCCTTGGTTCCTTTATATAGTAGCCTCTCAATCGCCAAGTCTCCTTTTTATGGAATAAATTTTCATAAGAAATTTATCATATAAATTTTTCTATGAATTATTCCATCATGCCAAGTTTTTATCATAATTTAATTTATAATAAAAACAACCATGTCTCCCTTTTTATTATGGAATAAATTTTCACAAGAAATTTATTATATAAATTTTTTTTATCATGGAAAATCAATTCATAATTGATTTTATAAAATAAAATAAACTATTCAAAGTTTATTTTAATTTCCATGAAAATATTAAACCAAACTTCGGTTTATAAAAATTTATATATATTATCCATAATTTTATAAAACAAACCACGCTCGGTTTATTTTATAATTTGAACCAAACAATTTGGTTCTCCCCTTTTAATATGGCCGGCCAAACAAAGAGTTTGGCCGGCCAAATCCAAGCCAGGACCGTATGAATTAAACTCATTTAATTCGTCCAATAAGTCTTCAAAAGACTTAGTCATTTTAAGCTTCCGATGCGTCTCTGAAAAATTCAGATTCGACTTATCTCTCTTGATCGGAAAATCTAATTTTCAACTCATTTTAAATCCCTCGGATTACTCGTAGTGTGTGTGACTAAATAGGCTTTCGATTTATGTTGGCCGTCTATAATTAACCAATTATAGAACGATCATGAGTGGCACCTAGTAGTACATCATGATCCCCAATTAATCGAAAGGTCAATGGTTGACCTCAAAAATTATTCTGAAACCCTTCAGCAGCTATAATGAATCGTGCCCCATTCCCTTCACTATCTTATACCCACTTGGTTCAGGACATGGTCTATGTGAGTCAGTCCCCACTAGGCTGACTACGTCACACCTAGCCCAAGTAACGTTCTCTCGTCCTACGGATTCTAATTACTCTCATGTATTTAAGAGATTCATACTCTGAACATGTCATGCTCTGGCCAGAGGCTTCGAGTAACAATCCGACGATAGGCCTTGGGTATACATCCCCTCGCAAGGAGTGGTGAATCCTTTGTAGGCTGTTCAAACATCTTCGGGCACTTCGGCTTATACCCAACCATCCTGGGTCCACACCTCCTTGGAGATGCTTGCTTAAGATGTCAAAGTATATGTCTTCATGACCAAGATGACTTGAACACCGCAAGTCAAAGGAACATCGCACTTAAGCTGCAGTAAGAACTTCATTGACATATCTATATGTAGATTACCATATGAAGTCTTACAGCTAGTCACTCCAATGAACTAGTTCCCTTAACTAGCATTCATGTTTATCTCCGGACATCCCAATGTCACCAGCCAGTGAGAATCAGCTGATTAGAGAATAACCCATGCTAGTCTCAACAGAATTGATAATGTCCGTATTTATCAATTCATCGACTAGGGACAATTTCAATACTTCACAATTGCACATGTGGAAATAATCACTAGTTGTGAATTCATCACAAATTCTCTCATGCTGTGAATTATATTGCGGACATTCAGTAAATGAGTTTAATCTCAATCAAATACACGAACATGTATACTCAAATAGTGAATATTCATTTATTAAAGTAAATGATTACAATCATAAGGCGATTGCCTTAGGACACTTCTCTCATATTACTAACACGTATACACACATGACAACCATCGAGACTGTATGGAACTAAAGGGAGATCATCTCAAGAATATGCAACAGATGGTAAAGACATACTAAAGTGAAAATAACGTATAAACTTATTGCTATCTATAACAAACCATGCACAGCAATATGACTATATCTAAAGAGATAAGTCAGAGGTACCCGTCTCAAAATTAAGATGCTCATATCAGAAAAGAACCTCCCATCTGATAATTAGCAATGATAGCTCAATCAATGCCCTGTATCAAAGGCATAATATTTAACTATAATAATATATAATTTATAGCTAAACGAGTTATCTCAATTTATTAGGATCGTCCTAATTGTCCTGTTTCATTTTAATTATTACAATTAAACGAGTGCCCATAATTATCCCAAGTTATCTAGATTAGATTCATGTTAGGTTTTTGAAACCCGAATCGATCAAGTTTAGGTTATTAGGTTTAATCCCCCAATTAACCATAATCATGCCACAACCTAACTAGATTATGATTTTAACAATTGAATGGATTAATTCGTACTCCATAATTAATTAATTGATTCGAGTTCAATCAAGATAACAAAAACTCATTCAATTACTGTTTTACCCCATTCTTATAAGGTATCACATGGCTAGGATCAATACAAGTCATAGTGAAACCCAATTGCTAATTCAATCCATTCTATTAATCCAATCAATCCATTATTAATTCCTTCAAGGATCAGATAAACCAAACAGGATAAATTTGGTATAAAATAGATCCAAGAACACAGATTTGAAAACAACAAAACCCACTCATAGTAGCATTAGAAGGAACCAAACAATTCATCTACAACTAATTCCACACACTACATCATCTTTCAACAAGCTGAATTCCATACAGCAGGACGATGTTTGGATTCTTCTACAGTGAACAAGGATATGGATCAATGATACGAGTATGGCGATCCAAGACGTGTCCACTACATCAATTAGGAAACCCTCTATGCCGGGCACCCACTAAAGTTGCCAAATTGCTTTCATGTTTTCTTTGGACTTCAAATCCATGTACAAGACCAAATCACAAATATGAAATCCACGACAAAATACATACGAGAATAGATCTTCAAAACTCACAACTGAACAACCCATCAAAGACCAAAATCAGATCGGAACATGCATTTAACCATACTATTCTAATACCAAAACCTACAATCCAGGTAGGGATATAGCAGCTAATCGATCCACACACCTATTCGAAACCAATTCCTTACCTGATTGATGGACAATCTCTGTTAATCGAAGCAAACTCGAGGAAGAAGCACCACTCCAATTGTGATTTCCCCCTTTGCTTATTTAGATCCAGCGATCCCAGCAGAGAACAGATTAACCACTCCAAACCTCGAAAAATCCCAAAGGAAAGGCTACAAATGAAAATGAATTTAGGGTTGGCATGAACCTTCAAGCTCAGGGAGATCCAAAAATGTGAAGCTCCTAAACTCGATGAGAGTCTTACCTTTTCCGTTGCAACCCGATGAGGAGTGAAGGACCAACACCTAATGGAGTATACGGAGTGATCCCTTGGCACTGACGCAAGCACAGGAGAGGATCTAGCCCATGATCGAGGAGTTCATCCGTGGCTAGGGCATGCAAAGGATAGAAAAGAGTCGGGCGCTCGGCTACGGGCAAGGGTTCGCTAAGGAGAGAAGAGAAGGAGTCAGGCGCTGCGGCTAGGTCTCGCGAGAAGAAAAGGGAGAGGAAGGGATCATCGGGCGTGGTTGAGGTTAGGGCTCGCGACCGAGAGAGAGAGAAGAGCAAGGATTATAAAGGGTGGATCTTTTGCAGAAAGGTCCCTCAAGTTTCTGAAATTCAAACCCTACCTTTAGGGTAATGGTTTTAGCCATTTAACCCTCCAACATATTTGTAATCCACATCACATCTCTAGGGTTAGATTATTTATCCTCTTAACCCCCTAACTTTAGCAAAACCTCGGAACTCGTCCTCAATTTTAAGATTTATTTTTATTTTAAATCCTGAAAATTAAGTGTCAAGTGATTTACCCATTGGTAAATTTAAGAATTTACCCGTAAACCACCCTAGTCCGATAATCCTAAAACTTCCAATATATTTTTTCGAGAAATTTATTCTACCATTTTTTAATTGGTCGTATTTAACATTATTCTCATAATTGGATGATGTGTTAGATGAATCAGAAGGGGAGGCCTCAAAGATTGGCGGAGATAGAGATGGACCCAGAATACCATTGCCTTATGTATTAATATCATTTCTATTAGGACATGTAGAGAGCAGAGGAGGGGGGTGGGGAGGGTTGATTAGCTTCGATCTTTGCTCGATGTACTTGAGCAAACGCTAACACTCTAGGATTTACTTGGTATTCATCTCCTTGAGATGATTAATTAAAAGATCCACTCTTCTCTCACTCACAAACACTATGAATGTCTCCTTCGTTGAGGCGAAGAAGCATTGTACAAGCTTACATAAAGAAATACAACAAGAACAAGTAAATACAAGATTAAACCATACACGATTTATAATAATGGCTTCTTGCTTTTCTTCATCTCTTCTAGTTGAAATCACCCATCGATGCTTGGAAATACAATAGCACTTTTCCCCAAGAGCGCACAAGAATGGGTGAAGAAGGAAAAGAAGAACTGCTTTCAACCTGCATGAAAAGCCCTTTATATCTCACCGACCTAGGGTTCCTAATCTATTACCCAATCGATTATTACGTCAGATATAGTCATTGACGTCTCCTTGCAAAGCTTAATTGATTAATACTTCTTAATTGATTAGCCAATCAATTAGCACCTTACTGTGCTCTTCGCAAAAATAACCTTAATCAATTGGCCATCGATTCGATTAAGGCATCCATAATCGATCACTTAATCGATTAGGGTTGCTTCTATTTTCATGAGAACACAACCACCAATTGATTAAGGATGAATTTGTTCTCGAGAGAACACAACAACCAATCGATCGACTAATCGATTGACATGCCCCTTAATTGATTGCCCAATCGATTAAAGGTCTTACTGTTTCACGAGAAATAACTCCTCGATTGGCACTCTAACTTGTCTAACACAAGTCTAGAGTTACTTTGACCAATCCAAAACCTTCCAAGACCCATTGAGACTTCTCATTTCCTAGCATATAGTCAAACTAGACCTGCCAGGATTTCTTGCCAAGTAAGTCAACCCTTGACCAACTTGGACTTTCTCTTGCCTAATTTCCAAATAGGTCTTTTCTCGTGCCAAGTGTTTAACTTCCATCTAATCCACCTTAAACTTCACCTAGTTTCCAACTAGGCCTACCTAGTCCAACTAGGGATTCCTTTTGCGTAATCACAGTAAGGTCTTGTCTCTCGGTAACTTTCACCCTGTCAATGTGCGATCTTCCCAAATCCACTTGGAATTCACCTAGTTCCCAATTAGGTTTGCCTAGTCCTACTAGGACTTCACTTTGCTTAACAGTTGTTAGGTTTAATCTCTCAGTAGACTTTCATCTTGCCAACATGAGATCCTCCCAGATCCACTTGGGTCTCACCATATTCTCAACTAGGTCTGCCTAACCCCCATTAAGACTTCCCTTGTCAAGTCTTTGATCAACCTTGACCTACTTGACTTATCCTACACATCATCTAAACATCATTGTCAAACATCAAAACTCAAGCTCACCTGAGCTTAGTCAAGCTGGCCAACCTCGACCTAAAGAAGATTGTACCAATAATCTCTCATCTTTTTGATATTTGACAATATTTTTAAGTGAGGCTAACCATATTAGCCCAACTCACATCTTCAATTAGGGGTTCTAACTTAAACTCAATATTTTTTCTCCCTTTGACACATATCAAAAACTCTCTCAGAGAGTCAATTTAGTTAAATGTATCCAATGAAAGTCCCATATCTTTCATTATCAATTTGGTCAAAAGTATCCAATGAAAGTTCCATATCTTTAATTGTTTCCTATGCTTAACCTTGAACATTCATTTATCATAATAAAGATCTCCAAACTTCATTGTTGTCTTTTGTTTAAGGAAAAATAGATCATATCTTTAAGGAAGACCTCCCCTTCAAAACATGTTCCAACTTCTATCATTGCACCAAGAATGATTTTTGATCCTAAATCTTTGGGAAAGCTCAATGCGAAGTTATGAGGTTTGAAAATTTTAATCTTGAACTTAAACCTCCCCTTAACCTCAAAATTTTCAGCATAAAACCTTTCCCTTTTTATTTTCATCATGAATATTATCCTGATATACATATAAAAGTATTTCAGAGGGTTAGAGATTGTAAGGTTACTCAAACTTTGATTAATGGACTAAAATCAAAATATTTCAGTCAAATATAATCATGCCACTCTATTAGTATTGTGTCCTAATTGATTAAACCACACCTTAATCAATCACCTGTTTGATTAAGGTCATATTAATCAATCACCTGATCGATTACGTGAGCTTCTGTGCTCACGGAAAACCTTCACCAATCGATTACCTAATCGATTAGTGCGTGCTCCAATCGATCACCTAATCGATTGGGAGTTTCTGATTTCTGAAAATAATTTCAGAATTGAATTTCAAAAACTTCTAAATAATTCTGCAAACTTCTAAAAATAGTGAAATTTAATGTAGACATTATTTATGACATATGCTATCATGAAAAAGATACTTTTCTATGAAAATAGCTTCCATTTTCAAAGATTTGACAAAAAATTGAAAACCATTGAAAACTTAAATGTTTCACTCTATTTTGTATTTAACTTCTCAATGATGATTCCTATCAAAAGATAGAGTTCACTAAGGTTTTTCAAAATAGTTTTGAAATGATTTTCAAAAATAATTTCCAATCATGTTCTTTATGCTAAATGCACATGACTTGTACATTAGCTTTCCCAATGATTGGAGTTCATTTAATCACTTATTTTAATGTTATTAAAATTCAATAAGATATACTAATTCAATATCTTGAGTTTTGTTCATCAACCGAACATCTTACTTGTATCTAATGTGTCTCAATACACATATAAGTCAACTTATAGTTTTTGTGAGATGTAAAAATAGGTTCTCCTTAAAACTAAGGGATCATGTATATCAACTAGACATTATAAACTTTGATCATCCAACCTAGGATGTCAACTAATGTCTATGTCCTAAATTTCACTAAATTGAAATAATGCATGATTATGATTATGACATCATCACATGAATATTATTCAAAAGAAAAGTCTATCATAGCTACATGATGTATGTATGATATGACATATGACATTTTCATAATTAAATATGAATGAAAAACATGATGTCATGATATGTGATAGAGCATATAAATAATGAAATTTTAGCATCAAAGAAAATACCTGGATTCTCTATCTAAGTAAGCCACTAATAATCCTAATTTGCCCTTATCTCCCAGAAAATATCAAAATCTCAACTTGGTATTTTCTTTAAATTTTATCCTCATTGTGCCAATTTGATCAAGTTCAAATCCTCCAAAAATATAGTTTGACATAAATTACTCATCAAGAGTAAATATTAACTTCTTCATTTCCAAGCATAATAATTCTTTGAAAATGCCTCAAAGTGTCAGCTTCATCATGGTTGAGTTAATTACCGTTCCAATTTGAGTTGACTCTATACCCATCTAGGGTGTAGAAAACATACTCTTAGAAACCTAAAACCTATTGGTGCTTTTTAGATGTTTTAGGTACTCACTAGGGATGACATTTCTTAATACCTTCCTAATGACCTTCCAAAGCTTCTTAGAAGCCTTAACCATGCTAGTCTCATCTTGGCCAACCCTAAGGATAGCTTCCCTTGTTGCCTTGACTTGATTTCTAGACCAAGTTTTAGTTCCATAATCAAATGGAACACTATTATACAATGACACATTTTCTTTGGCCTTTGGTTTGTATCCTAAACCTCTCTTGCCATTTAATGATCATTGTTTTCCTGAACCTAGGTTTTGTTCTTTAGACTCTTCAACTTTATTTGCCAATTTTTCTTGGGTCCTCTCTAATTTATTAAGTCTTGACCTCAAGAATTGATTTTCCATTAGTACATCCTCGAACTGGGATTTTCTATAATTTTCATGAGTGTTTCTCCTTTTAGGCCTAGATTTTGGTGGTCTACCATTGAGTGTCCTAAAATTTTCATTTTGCTCATGAAAATTCCTATTTTCATGATAGTTATGTTGGTTATAGCTAGGCGGGTTTCCTAAGCAACCACGGGGTCGAACATGAGAGACCTCTCTATATCTACGGATTAAAATTTAATCCGAATAGAGACTCATCTCCCGAACGACCATTTCGTCGTCGTATTAATTGATTCAAGTCACAACTTAGCCAAAACCAAGGTAAGGCCTTGTAACTTTCCAAATCAATCGACTGCGGAAAAGACGACGAATGAATCACTGATTTTTGTGTTTATTATCGGGGTCCATGACATAATTAATTATCAATATTAATTAACACATAATTAAACTATGATAACTAATTATGAACACATGCAATGATAAAAACAAGCATGAAATAATAAGAACAACGAAGGAGCCAAAGAAGAGGTATACCTCATCTTTTACCTCGAAGTCTTCTACCTTATGACCCTCCCCTCTTGGACGTCGTGTGGGCGACGAGCTACTTGTTATGATGTATACTAAAAGCCTTGCCTTTTGGTAAGAATACATCTATATTTTAAAGAGAATCAAAAAATCACACAGTACATGTTTATATTAGTATATGCACAAACTGTCTGATGCGTGGCATTGTAGATAACATGGTGCGTGGTGTCGCACAGAAGATCATGTTATCAGGTTCCTTGCCGAAGTATAAGAAAGAGGCTCACAACCGAGATGGAGTTGGACAAACCATCGGGATGGTTGTAGTGTAATTAGGTGTGATTTATCTAAACCATAGAATTACACTAGTATACTTTGTGTACATTGAGTAGGACCAAAAGAGAGGTCATCCAATTTTTGTACTGACTTACTAAATTAGATTAGACCTCGGATAATATTATGGAGTACGATCTCTGATAGATCGAAGGCGATGCTAGAGGGGGGGGGTGAATAACGACTTTCGAACCCCTTTCTTCCTACACGGTTAGTTGTACAACGGAATATACAATAAAAACAATCAAACAAATACTAACCAATGCTAACACGGAAGATTTACTTGGTATCCACCCCGGATGGATGACTAATCCAAGAATCCGTCGGTGGATCACACCCCGGATAACCTCCGGCTAACTCTGTCGCTCCTTGTGGGTGGAGAAACCTCACCACAACACTTCGGATGCTATCTGAGCAAAAAAGACTACTAACTCACTTTACCCAAGCGAGCTTGTCAAAGGTCTCAACCTCCACGATGTCCTCTTTAAATAGAACCCTAGGCTGATAACTCGCCACCAGTTGACTGCCCCCAAGGGCAGTCGACTGCCCCCACCAAAATCCGACCGTTACACGCCTAACATTCGAATTTTGGCTGTCGACTGGTGGCCAGACCCTTTTTGTGAGTTTTATCAGTCGACTGCCCCAATGGCAGTCGACTGCCCTACTCACACACCTAGGGTTTCCCTTCCCGAGTACACTTCTCTCAGCACTCGACCCTAGGACTTTCTCGAGTACAATCACACAGCACTCGTACCCTTACGACTCGACTCACTCCTCCTCTGCAACCTCGACTGTTGCCTTCGTGCTCTCTTCATCTTCGGCCCTCGTCCTCGAATGCGCACACAAGCCTCCAGCTTGCATCCATGCCACCCTTCACGTACGCCTTGAAGTCCGCGCCTATCAGCTTATCGTCCCTGCTCTCCAAGGTGCCTCGGGTGCACACAACCCTCCAGCTTGTCTCCATGCCACCCTTCACTGTACTGAGGTCATCCAGTCAAGTCCATATGTGTAACCTATACATCCTGCACACTCAACATACACATATGAGATAACAAGGGTAATCCTAACTTAAACCTTTTGCCCAAACATCAAAACTCATGATCACTCCGGATCACAGATTGCCTCAATATTCTCTCCCTTTTTGATGTTTGGCAATACGTTTAAGTTAGGGAAACAAGATAGTAGTCAATAGCAAAAACCATGCTAAACAAATGCAATGCATACATGGATCCTATTCCCTAGGCATCCCACACCTAACCCTCCACGTTAGGAATTTCTCACACCTAACCCTCTAAGTTAGGATTTTCACCACCTAACCCTCCAAGTTAGGATTTTCACCAAAATGGGCTTTTTAAAGCTTCTCCCAAGCTCCCCCTACATTGAACTTACAAAGGCTTTGTAAGAACCTCTCCAAGGTTCCCCTTACGCCAAGAATGGATCAACCATACTCCCCCTTATTCTCAGCTCCCCCTAAACCTAGGGGCTCTTGCAAAGGTATTTTTGGTTTCCCAACTTAAACCCAAACTTCTCCCCCTTTGCCTAACACAAAAAGACCTCAATAATATCCAATTATTTGATCTTTTAGTCCCCAATGATCCTAAACAAAGTGTACTAGCCCCCCATACACTCGTTTTCCATCATTTGGACCCAAGTCAGCTGTTGGATACCCACACTAGCCCTGACCAGTCGACTGCCTCTGTTGGCAGTCGACTGATACTCTAAAACTCAGTTTTTCAGGCCACATTCAGAAATGCGCCAAAATTCCACAATTCTCCAAAAATTCTCAAATTTCGTGGAGAACTTTGTGGTACCCATACCTACTTTGGAAAAATATATTCCACAATGTATCTATCACCATTCCCAAGTTTGACACAAAACTCAAAAATTTTCTTATGAAAATTAAGGCAAACAAGGAGACACCCTCCCCCTTAACCTATGCCTTCTCCCAAGTTTCAATTTTCATTTTCCAAGGTTATGTTCTACCCAACTTAACACACTAACACCATGTTGAGTTATACTCAACCCAACACCCGAGTTCTTTCCCCTTGGACACCATTAAAGAATTGCTCCCAAGCAACCTTATCCCTAGTGCCAAAAAGAACTCATCAACACTTAAGAGAGTCTAAGAGTTTGCAAGCACATTTGCTAGGATATACCCTATCCTAGAAAAATAAGATTCCATGAAAAAAACACCAAACGTGCTTGACTTGTGGTACAAACCTAATTGCCTAAAAGTTTGGCATTTCGTATCAACTTTCAATTCCATTCATGAATCCTTATGTTTGTCAAAACAATCCATCTTGATTTTACATATATAATGGTCCTCAATTTTTCTTTTTATCTCCTAAATGTGATGAAGGTCTCCCCCTTTTTATTTTCTTAATTCCGGATAAATATCCACTGATTAATCTCCCTTGAACTTTCCATATGCCTCATTTCATAAAATCACCATTATATCATGAGACAAGTCCTCACCATTTAAAGAGTATAATCAAGGATTTAACTTTAAGGCCATATCTTATCATCCAAAATACCTTTTCTCTCTAACCCTACTGATCAGTCGACTGCCCAAATGGTAGTCGACTGCGAAAACTTACAGAGAGCTTCCGGGCTTGAGACCAGTCGACTAGTACCTGAATTTTAGGTTTTTCAGTCAAATTTCAGAAATCCCTAAATAATTCTACAAATCTCCAAAAATTATGAAATTTCGTGGGGAGATTTGTGAGCCAATGTCTACTTGGAAAAAATACGTTTCCAAACAAATGTACTCCGGATCCCATGATTGGCACGAAACTCAACTTTTCCTAAAGTGTATCATTGAAACTCATCCCAAAAGTCTCAATTATGATTTCTCCTCACTGTTTCTTCTTATCCTTGATTATAGTTCATTTCTATCATAGCATTACATGGTATTCACAAATGAAAACCATTTTACCTAATATAATTGTATTTTCATTCTTTCTCCCTAAATTCCCTTTTAATGTGCCAAAACATAGAATTAAGACTTACCCAAGTCTTCCAACCCTTTTTGGCACAATTCACCTAATTTCCTAGGAGAGAAACTTTTGAGATCCATTTACCATAGACCCCAAAGGCTCCTAAGCTCCCCCTTGAGCTCTTAGCCCTAGCCACCTCCCTAGGTGACTCTACCCACACTAGACCACACCGGTGAGCCCCCGGTGACTCTTGGCCTACAAAATGAACCTTCTTAACCTTAGACACCTTGTCTTGGGTTAAGTTGTTCCTTCTACCCTCAAATGACACCCCCTTGCCATTTTTGGTCTTCTCTTCTTGCCAAGATTATATGCTTCCCCAGCATACTTCTTTTTGTTGGTCTTGGAGTCTTAGATCGGTATCCTAAACCCGATCTATTGTAGTTGAGTTTTAAACTACCCAACACCATATCTAATCTCTTAGATCCAACCGTGAATCTTTCTACGGCCTTTTCTAATGTATCAAGCCTTGTCCTCAAGGCTTGATTTTCCCTCTCTAGACCTTTAACTTTGGAGTCCATATGTCCACTTTGGACATTCCTAGAGCTACCCATTTTCCTAGGCACATTCCTTCCCTTCTTGGGATTAGTGCCATGATCCTTGGGTCTAGAGCTCTTGGGTTGATCATGATGCATGCCTTTCATAGGGTGTTAATCTACCTTGTTAACCCTAGTCCTATCACTATATCTGAATCCAAAGTTATACACCATTAAGTATTTTTCATGAAAGCTAGCATGCATGGAGGGATGATTAACATTATTTTTAAAATGCAATGAGGAACTTGAAATTGAGTTACATTTTAATCAACGGTTAGAAATTACCTCCCTTACCCTTGAAATTCCCCCTTGATGTGATCTTTGCTTCCTTCTTTCTTCTTTCTCCCATCTCCTCAAGTGTCCCATTTTCTTGAGCTCTTTCTTCCTTGGACACTTGGTGTGGTAGTGCCCTAGCTCACCACACGTGAAGCATCGGATCTTCTTCTTTTTAGCTTGGGCCTCTTCATTCCTACAACCCACGTTAGATTTAAAAGAATTTGAAATGAGTTTAGATTTTACCTCCTTTTACCTTTTGGACACTTGTCCTTGTAGTGTCCCTTTTCGTTGCAACCAAAGCATGTGATATGTTCTTTTGATTTGGCTTTGGTGGAGGTTGGAACTTCATGTTCAACTTTTGATGATGTGGATGCCTCCTCTTGATCCAGTACGGTTGAGGGTCTCTCCTCCCCCTAAATTCTTGAAATCGATACCTCCTCTTCTTCTCTTGAGGAGGTTGATGATCTTTCACACTCTCCCTCACTTGAAGATGTAGATACTTCCTTTTCTTTTTCTTCTTCTTCTTGACTCATTTGACTTTTCTCCTTGGGCTCTTGAACTTGTGTAGGACTTTCATGATATTCTTTCAAATTGCTCCATAGTTCACATGCATTTTGGTATGCCTCTACACAACTCAAAATTTTATTAGGCACAATATCAATCAATTACCCATTACCTTTTCATTTGCCCTTGCTTGTTCTTGTTGCTCTTGATTCCAATACCTAGGTCTAAGCCTCTTCCCGTGCTTATCCTTTGGAATATCGAAGGGCTCTTCATGCGCGATCCGAAGGTCCCACTCCATTCCGAACCATGCCTCCATTCTCGCTTTCCAATATCCGAAATTCTCATGGTCGTAGGCCGGTGGAGTGTAGATGTCGTCCCCCAACTTATCTTCCATTTTCATTTCCCTCTAGCGTGTGCTCCCTCGGCAGTTAGTTCGATCAAGAGCGATCCTCGCTCTGATACCAATTGATAGATCGAAGACGATGCTAGAGGGGGGGGGTGAATAGCGACTTTCGAACCCCTTTCTTCCTACACGGTTAGTTGCACAGCGGAATATACAATAAAAACAATCAAACAAATACAAACCAATGCTAACATGAAAGTTTTACTTGGTATCCACCTCGGATGGGTGACTAATCCAAGAATCCGTCGGTGGATCACACCCGGATAACCTCCGGCTAACTCTGTCGCTCCTTGTGGGTGGAGAAACCTCACCACACCACTTCGGACGCTATCTAAGCACAAAAGACTACTAACTCACTTTACTCAAGCGAGTTTCGTCAAAGGTCTCAGCCTCCACGAAGTCCTCTTTAAATAGAACCCTAGGCTGATAACTCGCCACCAGTTGTCGACTGCCCCCACCAAAATCCGACCGTTACACGCCTAACGTTCGAATTCTGGTTGTCACCAGTCGACTGCTCCCGGGGCAGTCGACTGGTCCAGTGGCTAGACTCTTTCTGTGAGTTTTATCAGTCGACTGCCCCAATGGCAGTTGACTGCCCTACTCACACACCTAGGGTTTCCCTTCCCGAGTTCACTTCTTTCAGCACTCGACCCTAGGACTTTCCCGAGTACAATCACACAGCACTCGTACCCTCATGACTCGACTGACTCTTCCTCTGCAGCCTCGACTGCTACCTTCGCGCCCTCTTCATCTTCGGCGCTCGTCCCTCGGATGCGCACACAAGCCTCCAGCTTGCATCCATGCCACCCATCACGTACGCCTCGAAGTTCGCGCCCATCAGTTCATCGTCCCTACTCTCCAAGGTCCCTCGGGTGCACACAAGTCTCCAGCTTATCTCCATGCCACCCTTCACTGTACTGAGGTCGTCCAGTCAAGTCCATATGTGTAACCTGTACATCCTGCACACTCAACATACACATATGAGATAACAAGGGTAAACCTAACATAAACCCTTTGCCCAAACATCAAAACTCATGATCACTCCGGATCACAGATTGCCTCAACACGATCTCTTAATCCCGAAATAATGACAAACATATATTATTAATTAATGTTTCTTTGATTTATCAATGGGCGAGATCTATTCTGTTAGATCGATAGACTCGGTAAGTTGGGAGATAATATTAATAATATAATGTGCTGTTGATTATTGACGGAATCCATGTCCTGGTGAGTCGGGATGATGATGCCCCCTTGGTGAGCTCAAAAAGGTTGTCATGTCAATCTTGCAAGTGGACTATGGTCCGACTTGATGAAAAGGATGAGTGGTACTAATCAAGGATCAAGAAGATAATTAATTTAATTATCAATAAATTAAATTAATTATCGGGCATACGATATCTTAAACACGGGGAGATGGACGACTCGTAATAGGTGGAGCCCATATGAAAATATGGGGGTTGATGAGGAAGTACAAGGGGATCCTTTAGTGGAATGGAATCCGCAATTAATTGGAAATTATTCCAATTAATTAAAACCCTAAAACCCTCTCTCTCTCTCCTCTTCTCTTCTCCTCCACCTCCTCCCTAGGGCAAACCGGTGGTGAAGAAGGAGGCTTCTTCTTCCTCCTCTCTTCGGTTCTTCTCTCTCGGATTGCTGTCAGTGACCAGGAGCTACCGACGGAGCTCTCCTCTGCAGGTCTTGGTGCACAGCGTGGAGGGGGGCGGCGGGGTTTGCCGACGCAAGGGAGCTATGCGGCGCCGAAGGTGAAGAAACCCCTTGGTTTTCTTCACTTTTCTTTTTCTTCTCTTCCAGATCTTCTGCTGTTGAGGTCCACTAGTCAAGGAGAGGCTTTCTTCTCCTTTGTGGCTCGCGAAAACAGAGGAGGAAGAGAGGTGATCACCGGCGAGAAGCAACTTCTCCTCTTTAGTGATTGTCACCGAAAAAAGGGGATGTTGGAGGATCTCTTCTTCCTTGTGGAGCTGCTGCTGCGAGATAGGAAGGACAAGGAAGGGTTGGCTCGGGTGGAGGTGAAGGTTTCTTCCCAAACTTCATCTCTTCTCTCTTGAAGGGTCGCCGGCGGTGGGCCAAACCCTAAACCTAGGGTTTGGTATTTTGGCACAAAGAAGGGAGAAAGGAAAGGATTAATTGCAGCCTTGGTGGTCCCGCGTCTTGGTAGATCATCGCCCACACGACATCCAGGAGGGGAGGGTCATAAGGTAGAAGACTGCGAGGTAAACGATGAGGTATAATTCTCCCGAGCTCCAATTTTATTTTGTTATGCTTTAATTGTGCCATATCGCTTTGCTTTATCATTTTATGTACATTAGTTTATTATTTTGATTTGATATCATAGACAATAATTAACTAACTAGACCCGAAGATAAACACAAAAATCGGCGATCCAAATCATTGTCTTTTCCCGATTAATTAATCCGAAAAGTTACCAGGCCTTAACCTCAGTTTTGGCTAAATTGTAACTTGGATTAATTAGCACGACGATGAATCGGTCGTTAGAGGGACGGGTCTCTATTCGGATTAAATTTTTTAATCCGTAGGCATAGAGAGGTCTATCAGATACGACCCCATGGTTGTCTTGGAAACCACCAAGCCATACCAACAATTGGTATCAGAGCTGTGTTTTTGATTGTGTGTGTTTAGGATTCAGTTATTTTTCTGCACATTATCTTGTACATAGTTTTGCTGGATAATTTTTAGATGTGCGTAGGCTAACTTTTTGCTGCAGGCACTAGATTCCAACTATTATGGCAATTGTGATCTTTGTATGTGATTGATTGTGTTTTGATGTAAATTAATTGAGTCCTCGGGGTTGACGAGGCTAGATAAGTTATTTAATTTTTGTAATTAAATATGACACTTGTTTATCCAAGCTTTCTATTTACTTTGATCTAGATGATATGTACACTCCTTCGTGGAGTATAGGATCAATGGATGTAAATAAGTAAGCTAGTCATCTCGGCTCGGGGAATCCTTCATGGTGGCTTGTGCATGGATAGGATGGAGTGGACGAGGTGATGACACGACTGGAGGCGCATTGGAGACCAAGGCCATAATAGTTGGAAAAATCTAGGATTTTTTCATAGGTCTATTATTTTTGGTTTATGTGCTTCTTGTGTGTGTGCATGTGAAAAACCTCAAACACAAATAACTAAGTGGGAGAGGGACCTAATGGTCCCATGGCCTCCATTACAATCTGATAAGTGATGCGAACAAGTCTGTGCGTCGGCTCTGAGTGCCTTCCTCCCCATCGGATGGGCTTGTTCTGTGGATCACTAGGTCAGAAAAGACTATAGGAAATTATTGAAGAGCGTGTGTACTTCCCCATCGGAAGACACATAATCGGAAATAATTTTTTTTAGTGTCGTGTAATGGTAGACACTTAGATACAAATAATAGTATTCTCTCCATCGGAGTCACTGCTATTATTTGTAGGACTGAAGAGGACCAACTATTAATTTTACTTGTCAGAAAGTTAGGATGACAAGATAGTAAAATTAATGGGTAAAACCTCCTCTCACAAATGTAGAACTCGTATACGTCCAACCATCATAGCATACGAAATTCTCGGTGTTTTGAGGTGTTGGTAGATTTTGTAATAAATTGTTTTTGAGGTATCAATTTATTTTTCAAAATCTGAAGTGTGTGATTGTTATGATTCTCAAGTACTTTAAAATGGATCTAGACCCACTAGAACTAATTGATAGAGAAAACCAACTTAATGCCCCTAACAATAAGGATTGGGAATTAAACATGGATTTTGTCTCTACTGCCGAGGAACCTAAAAGTGATCTTGTCGAGTTCTGTGCCGAAAAGTCTAGCGAGATTAACACTGAAGAGGAGTTTGTGTATTTTAGGAAATGGCTAGAAACAAACGAGACGACTGAGAGTCATCAAAATCAGGATTCTTCCATAACCAGTAAAATATCCGAACTCGATGAGCTCTTCGGGGAAAGTAATCAAGCCGCTAGGCATAAGGTATTGAAGAACTTGATGACAACTGTCTTAGTTGAGGGCATGCCCGTAAGGGAACATGTTCTCAAAATGATGACTTAGCTGAAGGAGATGGAAATTCTTGGAGCAAAAATTGATGGGGAAACCCAGATCAACTTTATCCTCCTATCTCTACCAAAGAGTTTTGAGGAGTTCCGCCTAAGATACAATATGGACGAACGTACATATTCGTGGGCAGAGCTTTTGATAGAACTCGAGGCGACAGAGGGGTTTTCTCTTCAGAGTTCACAGACTTCCATTGCTCAAGAAGTTTCTACTTCTAAACCGAAAGGAAAGAAGAAGAAGAAACAAGCTGGAGCAAAGAAAGAAGTACAGGAACCTCAGGGGCGCATAAAGAAGCAATGGGCAAGTGCTTTGTGTGCAAGCAGTCAGGACATTGGAAGATGGACTGTCCCCGTCGCCAGAGTTGTACCACAGGTATATTTTCTTCTTTGTCGTTGTAACATGTTTAGCGGTGATATCTACCGGTACCTGGTGAGTAGATATGGATGCCACTAATCATGTCTGTATTTTTGTGGAGGGGTTCCAGGAAACCCGACGGCTAGCTGAGGAGGATATCACTGACTAGATGGATGGCTATGGAGACGAATTTTTGTAGTGAGATTCTTTATCTATTTCATTTATGCATGTCTTTAGCATAGGATGATAGTTTTTGCTTTATAGAGATTACCTTTATGTACTTAGTTTTTTGGAAAGATCTTTTTGTTCAGTTTCTGGAATAAGATATTTTCTATTGCTTTTATTTGTTAAAAGTGGAATAGAAGGAATATCTATTGAAGTACATAGATAGGCAATTAGTATATAAAACCAAAAGGCTCCCATGATGCAATTAATAAGCTTATCATCTTAACTAATGTAAGAAAAGGTTCCTTCCAAGTAGAGCCAAACATATATTTTGTCTCTAAGATTTGGTTTATTAAGCTCTAGTGGGATTCAAAAGTGGTCAACCAATAAGCCCTAGGGTTCATTGGTAAAGGAGGACATGTCTTCCTTAAGATGCTTTTGACTCTTACTAGGGAAGTAACAAAACCAAATAGGCTTGTTCTAGGCCTAGGGGCATAGAGCCAAAAATATGTAGAAATCACTAGTAGAAAAATGCTTTATAACCACGGGCATTCACCGTTGCCGTAGGCGAAAAACACTGTTGTTAAAGGCCATGTTGTTAAAAGGGGTGGTCTACATCAACAGTTACAAACCATTGTCGTTTATAGTCAATAACAACAGTGTAGCAATGAGTTTTCACCGTTATCTTTTAATGTAATCGACTACAAGTTAACAATAGTATTAAACCGTTGTTTGTGTGTGATTTAAATAATAGTTTGACAACAAATATAAATCATTATCTTTTGGTTGAGGCAGCCAATAATTTACAACAAATACCATTTAAAAATTAAATTATTTAAATAATTAAACAATATTGAACAAACACACTTCAAACTATCATATATACATCAAAATATCATCAAATATCATACATTATATATGGATCCATTCCTCAAGATTCAATTTTTTTTGTTGGGGACTTTCCACCTACATTCCATGTTGATACAAAAATCCTACAACCAAATTTATAATCACTAGTCACATTGAAGCCCCCCCAAAAAGGCCAAAACAGATAGATTACTTGTAATCTTGCATATCTGTAACTTGAGCAACGTCGCCATCAAATCTTCCTCGCCGAACTCGATCTGAGTTCTTATATAATCGCTCTGAAAACCAAGAGAGAGAAAAAAATCTGAGAAAGGAACTTTAAAAGCCAGCTCTATTTATCCAAAGTTTCCAAACACTTTATACCTGTCCTGCTTTTTTTCACCATGCTTGTCTTCCTCTCCATGAAGCTGGCCCTCCTTTCTCCATCACCTGGCGATGATGCAGAATAATGAATAAACAAGAGGAATAGATTAACACACATAAAAATGGATGCAAAAATTATGTTTATGCATAACTGAAGAAAGACTAATGGAAGCTTTGTTTCCCTAATAAGGAGTTTATAGTTTATTCCAGATTCGGGAAAGTAACATGTGCATGGTTGATGATTCCCAACAACAAGTACAATTAAAGTTTTGACAATTGTAGACTGCACTTCCTTCTGAATTAATCAAACTCACATACAGATTCTGCAGTAAGAAAAGAGGAGGTCATCATATTAGAACTACAATCTTGGGAACTGCAATTTGTGAAAGAAAGCCAAATTTGCTGGTTCGAAGCTTCAGCAAAATAGCAGAATGGTAAAGAAGTACAAGTGAAGATTCTCCAAAATTTCAATGAATGAGCAGTGCACTCATGGTATGGGAACATCCAAGTGTAAATGTGATGCATATTTTTTAGCATGTGGTATGATAACCATGATATAAAGAATGATAACTAGAAATTGTAAATTAACTGGAGGAAAAAATAGAAGCATCTCACTATTTCTCAGACATGGTTATCCTTGTCAAGTGAGTCAAAAAATTGCAGTTTCAAAACACTTACATTTTGAATAAAGTTGTAGGAACTTAGCCTGGTCCAGAAAATTCATTTAAGGGAACATATGAGATACAGTATACATAACTTGAATTGCAAAAAAGGAAACATTTAGCATGTAGAACAAAATGTCTTGGGCAAACCTCATTTGTGTTGAAAAGTAATCCAGCTTCATTTAGTCCTTCAGTTCACTAAATTTAAATACTCGCAAGTCAGATAGGATAAGGAAAAATGTATCTTTTTCTTAAGAATAAAGTTACCTCTAGAAGTCTCGATGAGAATCCAAGCTACCGACCCTTGGATGGCTCGATGGAGGAATAATGGATTCCCAGGATCCAAAGGAAGTCTTCTTAGAGCACCAAGAGCAGCATATTGCAGATTATCATGAATTTTTGACTGCGAACATGAGAAGGATACAATTACTCTATCAAGAAAATATTACTGATACATGAGAACAAGACATCAATTGTAGCAAACACATGGTATACCAATCTTACTGACATGTAAATTGTACCATTACCACGATGGCAAATCTTTTACAAAAATAAGCATCAGTTCTATATGTCTAACAAAACTATATGAACCTTCTGGATATTTAAAGATTGTCATCAACAATTTTCTCTTGCTAAACTAAATTCAATCTCAAGAAAAAAATAACTTGTCCTTTTAAAGGAATAGTCAAATCCCCCACTAACTGCTTTTGATTTTTTAGAAAAAAATACAAATATCTAGATATTCAATCATTGTAAATACCAAATAGTAGCAACAACAGAAAGTGAAATTTTTGTTCACACTTAAATACTGGCATAGCCTTAAAAGAAACTAAAAAGAAATACATGACAAGATGCAGAAATCGTTCACTATTCATGTGAACACGCAGATAAATGACACTAATATGATTCAGAAGAATACCCCATGAAAATAACATTTATTACATGGCCATGGAGTATGGACAGATTGTATCCTCTATTACTTAAATATCATAATCTTTTTGCCCTCAGTTTCTCCATGAAATAAGAAAAAGAAAGAACAAAATGAACCAGCTTTGGTGACCATCAATTAATTTTGTTGAGAAGATTAGAAATATCACCTCTTTATGACCACCTTGCTTTATTAATATGCTCTTCCGAGGCTTTTGTTTCACATCTCCAATCTCAAAAATTAAAAATCATGTGAATTAGAAACAGGAATTTTGTGAATGGCATAGAGACCTAAAAGCAATCTATAAGTAGAAAAAAAATTTAAAAAGAAAAATCAAAGTTAGATTGTAGCTCGTGCAACAAGCAACCCTCCAAAAAAGGAGCATTTATTGCTGACACAGATTATCTGCTGACAAAGTTAACTAATTAGGCCACAGTACAGAGAAGTGCATAAAGAAAATGGAGCTAAAAGGACATCAATTGTATGGTGGATATCGTGTTGTAACTATGCAAAGACATCATGAGAAGCAGGCAAACCTTTTCTAGAATGCCAAACACAATTTCATACAACTTCTCCAAGATTTCAGAACTGTTTGCTGAAGTAGAAGTAAGAGCCTTCAGTGCTGCAAGCCTACGTGCATGGACTTCAGAAGAGAATATATATTAAAGTTACTAGACTGATCATAAAGAGTTTTACCAATAAGCTTGGCAGCTAAAGATGTTCACAACAATGGCATACATGAGAAGCTATCAATTTAAAGATAAAGGAACAAAGAGTATATTCTCACTGAACTCCAAGAAGGAGTGTTTTTCCAACAGGATTTTGTTAACCAATAGTATTAGTTGTCACAATTTATGTTGCAGTTTGTTGGATAAATTATGCAGCAAGTGTTACAAATTTAATGCAATTTCTTCTTTGGGACGAGGATTTCAGGCTACTGGTACAATATGAATCTTAATGCAGAATGCAACACATGACAACTTAAGAAAGAGATAGGTGAAGATAAGGGAAATAGTGAGAGTTGGATTAATCATGCCTGTTCTCTTTGTTGTTCAACTGCTACAGGATCATCAAGAAGAGGTTTGGCTGGCAGATAGTATATAGGAGGCTCTGCCTTGGTTCTGATAGGAAAAAGGAAAATAATTAACAAACTAAAACAGGTTTGAGAATCTCAATAATGCATCAGTAGAGACGCTTCCTGTCGCATCAAATGCAAAAACTATGCATACAAACAGAAACTTATCTGTCTGAAATAAATTGTCTATATGGACATTTGGGCCAGAAATAAAAATAACCTACAAAAATGAAGTGTTTGATTAAAATAATAAGTTAGCTAGAAGAAAAATGTGAATCAACTTGCTGACAAGCAAAGTTTAAGTTTGTCAGAAGCAAAGCCTCCTAAGAGAGGCAATAATTAAGAAATTGATTTAGAGCTCATGAAGCAAAGGGAATAGAAGGATATTTCCAAATAAAAGTTGGTAAATATCTGACCTTAAAAAGTTGGAAAGCTTCTTATGATGTTCAGACCAGGACAGAAACATCAACTCCCACTTCTTCTCTTGTGCCTTGCCAATAAACACGAGCTCGAAGAGTCTATCATAGCCACCGACAGAGGAAAAAAAATTAGTTACTTCCAAATGCATTCCAGGTCACAGAGTTAAAACATGATATACCATATCACGTTTCCGTTTCTCAGCAATTTGCTCACTCTCTTGTTGCCTTAATTTTTCACTTTCTTCTCGAGCCTTTTCTTCCGTCTACTTGAGTTATAACTAATTAGAATGCATGGCAATCACTGTATAGATAAATGAAAGTGATGTAAATTTACATGAGGTGCCATAAAGAAAGGATGATTGCAAAAGATTCACAAGAAAAAAACTTTGTCAACACGAAAAGTTTTGCTACAAGGGAAAGATACCCAAACGATCGTCCCGACGCTGCAATCGGCGCCGATCCCTCCTACATCTCCCCCCTCTGAACCCCCCATCGCCCGCCTTCCTAACACCCTACGCTAGGCCCACCGGAACTGAAAGGAGCCCTAGAAATCGAAGCCACCGCAACAAGTGCCCGACAGCCAATGTCACTGATGATCCCGACGGCGGAACACGGATTTTACAGATCCAATCAAGACAAGCCCAGCTCCGACATGAGTTCCCACTCATATCGAACGAGATCTCATCCTCATTTACTAAGCAGGGGCCTCCTCTCCCTAGGGTTTCACCGACGACGAGGGGCGGCGACCTACTGGGGGAGATCAGCGACATTGGCGATGAAGGGGAGGGCGGCTCGGCGGCGTCGGGCGAAGAGGGGAGGAGAAATGGATCGGACGATGGGTTTAGGGCTAGGGCCAGGGCATGGGTGCAGGTGAGGAGAAAGGCAACAACAAAGCAAAAGGAGTTGTTGACTGCTAACCTTACCAGCGGTAGCTAGGGCTCAAATAGGAAGACGCGGGCGTTTTCGTTTTCGCGCTCGTTCGTTGTTGTGTATTACCACGTAAGCAACACAGATAGACAACGGTTATTTAAAACCCGTTGTCGTAACCAACCGAATAGACATCGGTTTTTAAAAAACTGTTGTCATTGATATACATAAGACAACGATTTTTTTAACAACCGTTGTCTTTTTCCGCAAAATTTTTTTCAACAACAACAGTTTTGGAAAAAACCGTTGTTAAATAAAAAAAGACAACGGTTTTTTTAAAAATCGTTGTGTATTGGGTGTTGTTGAATCCAAAAATTCTTGTAGTGAATTGGTTCGATCTGATAAGAATAAATCCTTAATCTATCTAGAATAGAGGTACCCTTAAATACTTTGTTTATTTGATAAACAGATATTTAAAGGAAGACAGTACATTTACTTGATGTACTGCAAGACTGAATACTTTGATGAGATCAAAGAATTCAAGTCTGATATAGAAGAAACATCAGAGTAAAAGTATGGTGACATTATGATTAGATCATGATGGCAAATACCTCTAGGGATAGATGTAGGACTTACATATCAGAGAATTAAGATTTGATCCCAATTCATAGCGCCTAGTTCTTCTAACAGAGTGGTGCAACACATGGAAGGAAGAAAGTCTCTTAAGCCAATTGGTTAAGAAGATGATAAGCCTCTCCGAGATTAGCCAAATTTGTTCAAAGGGATGTGTCCTGGATACGAAGGTGTATATTCTTGATTCTGTCCAGGTTAGTAGTCTCTTAAAATCATAGAGATGTGGATTAAGTGAAGGCTTAGTCTGAGGCATGTTCAGATTATGAGTAGTTCAACACTTGTGCTGAAAAGAGACACCGACAAGTTGGAATCTAGTGCATATGTTCATAGGTTATCCTAAGGGAACAATAAGGTGGTTTAATAGTCCTAAGGATCAGAGGATATTTGTTGGGACGAATGTCTGATTATTAGGAAAAGGACTATGTAATAAACCACAAGTCCAGGTATAGAGTCACTCTGAGTAAAATAAATATGGGGACATTCTGATCTTAGTACCAACTGTACAAGAGGTTATACCACAAGGTAGTGCACCTCGTGTCACTAAAGATATGCAAAGGGTACCTGGTCGTAGTGGGAGGGTTGTTAGACAACCTAATAGTCTCATGTTCTTGGAGAGTCTATGGACTAGGTCCTAAGTGAGCATGAGTTGGATCCCTAGACCTATGACAAGGATCATCCGCTTTGAAAAGATAAATCCAACTATGTGGATTTGTTCAAAGGACGGATGACATTGTATGTGACAGAACGAAGTGGTATTCTTGTACTATACGTAGATAATATTTTGTTAGTTGGCAACAATGACGAAATATTGTCAGACGTAAGGGTATAGTTGTCCGCACAATTATGAAGGACTTGAGAGAAGTAAGACACATCCTTGGGGATCAAAGATCTAAGGGATCTCCAGACAAGGATGATGTGCTTATCTCAAGCTTTATATAAAACATTGTCCTAGCTCATTCTAGCATGGATACCATCAAAAAGGAAGTTTTGTACTTTTCAGTCTTGGAGCTACTCTATCTAAGAGATATGTTTGGATTATCAAAGGTGATAGAGTAGGTAATGAAGGTTCCTCTAGCATCGGCTAGAGGAAGTCTCTTGTATGCTAGAAATGAGCCCAGATATCTGTTGTGCCGTGGGCATGGGTAATAGATATCGGAGTAACCTAGGTCAAGAAAATTGGAATGCGGTAAAAGCATGAATTAGTGTCTGAAAAGGACTAAGGACTATATGCTGATTTACCGGGCAGACCAATTTCCTGAAGGTTATATGGATATAGAATTCCAATCTAGATAGGGGCATATGTAAATATTCCTTGGGTTTTGTGTTTACTTTTAGGAGGTAGAACCATTGTATAGTAGAGTGTTGCGCAGTGTCTGCGTGATGGACCCTACTATGGATGCTGGATATTTTGGCAGCCTGCGAGGCAGCCAATATAGCTACATGGTTCAAAAACCACAAGATGGACTTTGATGTGAATCATGGTTTGCTAGGGACTATCACATTTGATGTGATTAAAATGGTGCAGTTACAAACTCGAAAGAATTATGAGTCCATAAGGCAAGTAAACATATAGAGCGCAAGTACCACCCAGAAGGGGAATAGCCGTCGTTGCCTAGATTGCATCAGAGAATGACCTAGGTGGATCATTTCACTAAGGCCTTGGTAGCGAGAGCTTTTAGGCATGTGAAGGATCTAGAGGTCAGATGTATGACATTATGAAAACACCAAAGTCTTTGGTATAAGTAGGAGATTATTAGGATGTATACTAAAAGCCTTGTCTTTTGGTTAGAATACATCTACATTTTAAAGAGAATCAGAAAATCACACATTGCATGTTTATATTAGTATATGCACAAACTGTCTGATGCTTGGCATTTTAGATAACATGGTGCATGGTGTCATACAGAAGATAATGTTATCAGGTTTCTTGCCGAAGTATAAGAAAGAGGCTCACAACCGAGATGGAGTTGGACAAACCATCGAGATGGTTATAGTATAATTAGGTGTGGTTTATCTTAACCATAGAATTACACTAGTGTACTTAGTGTACATTGAGTAGGACCAAAAGAGAGGTCATCCAATTTTTGTACTGACTTAGTAAATTGGATTAGACCTCGGATAATATTATGGAGTACGATCTCTTAATCCCGAAATAATGACGGACATATATTATTAATTATTGTTTCTTTGATTTACCAATGGGCGAGATCTATTCTGTTAAATCGATAGGCCCAGTAAGTTGGGAGATAATATTAATAATATAATGTGCTGTTGATTATTGACAGAATCCATGTCCTGGTGAGTTGGGATGATGATGCCCCCTTGATGAGCTCAAAAAGGTCATCATGTCAAATCTTGCAAGTGAACTATGGTCCGACATGATGAAAAAGTTGAGTGGTACTAATCAAGGATCAAGAAGATAATTAATTTATTTATCAGTAAATTAAATTAATTATCAGGCATACGATATCTTAAACACGGGGAGATGGACGACTCGTAATAGGTGGAGCCCATATAAAAATATGGAGGTTGGTGAGGAAGTACAATGGGATCCTTTAGTGAAATGGATCACCATTAATGGATCGGGTTTTGGATCCATTAGCAGACCAAGAACCAATTCCTCCTCATGGTCCCAATCTTAGCCCTATAAATACCCCATGGGAGTCATGAAATAAGGGAGATCAATTAATCCACAATTAATTGGAAATTATTGCAATTAATTAAAACCCTAAAACCCTCTCTCTCTCCTCTTCTCTTCTCTTCTCTTCCACCTCCTCCCTAGGGCAAACCGGCGGTGAAGAAGGAGGCTTCTTCTTCCTCCTCTCTTCGGTTCTTCTCTCCCGAATTGCTGTCAGCGACCAGGAGCTACCGGCGGAGCTCTATTCTACCGGTCTTGGTGCACAGCGTGGAGGGAGGTGGCGGGGTTTGCCAGCGCAAGGGAGATAGCCGGCACCGAAGGTGAAGGTGAAGAAAGCCCTTGGTTTTCTTCACTTATCTTCTTCTTCTCTTCCAGATCTTCTGCTGTTGAGGTCCACTGGTCAAGGAGAGGCTTTCTTCTCCTTTGTGGCTCACAAAAACAGAGGAGGAAGAGAGGTGATCGTCGGCGAGAAGCAACTTCTCCTCTTTGGTGTTTGTCGCCGAAAAAAGGGGAAGTTGGAGGATCTCTTCTTCCTTGTGGAGCTGCTGCCGTGAGATAGGAAGGAGAAGGAAGGGTTGGCTCGGGTGGAGGTGAAGGTTTCTTCCCAAACTTCATCTCTTCTCTCTTGAAGGGTCGCCGGCAGTGGGCCAAACCCTAAACCTAGGGTTTGGTATTTTGGCACAAAGAAGGGAGAAAGGAAACGATTAATTACAGCCTTGGTGGTCCCGCGTCTTGGTAGATCGTCGCCCACACGACGTCCAGGAGGGGAGGGTCATAAGGTAGAAGATTGCGAGGTAAACGACGAGGTATAATTCTCCCGAGCTCCAGTTTTATTTTGCTATGCTTTAATTGTGCCATATCGCTTTGCTTTATCATTTTATGTACGTTAGTTTATTATTTTGATTTGATATCATAGACAATAATTAACTAACTGGACCCCGAAGATAAACATGAAAACCAGTGATCCAAATCACCGTCTTTTCCATGGTTAATTAATCCGGAAAGTTACAAGGCCTTAACCTCTGTTTTGGCTAAGTTGTAACTTGGATTAATTAACACGACCACGAGTCGGTCGTTAGAGGGACGGGTCTCTATTCGGATTAAATTTTTTAATCCATAGACATAGTGAGGTCTCTCAGATATGACCCCGTGGTTGTCTTGGAAATCGCCAAGCCATACCAACACTACCAAGACGCGGAGTCACCAAGGCATGCAATTAATCATCTTCTTTAATCCTTCTTCTTTGCACCAACACCTAAACCCTAGTTCTAGGGTTTCCTTATGCCGGCCATGTATCCACCTCTCCTCCTTGCGCCACTGGCGACCTCAAGCTCCCAAGGACCGCCAGCCACAAGGCAGCACCGAGAGGAAGGCTATGAAGATGAAGAAGAGGAAGAAGAAGAGAGAATAAGTCTCCTCTTCTTCCCACACAGCCACCTCTCTTCCTTCTTCACTTTCCACCGGCGCCAAAACAAGGAAAATCCTTGTTTTTCCGGCCACCAACCACCTCACCTCCTTGTCCACTGCTTGCGCACATAAAGGAGGAGGATGTGAAGAAGAAAGAAGAAGAAAGTGGAGAAGAAGAAGGAGAAGAATCTGAATTCTTCTCCTCTTCGCAGCCGGCACTGCAACCTCCCAAGATCGCCGTCGGCAGCCCACCTCCTTCTCTTCTACTCCTTGCCGAGCCCTGAGAAGCTCTTCCTAGTCTTGCAGAACCCTCACGCCAAGAAGGAAGAAGACTTGAAGATGGATGAAGGAGAAAACACCTTCTCTTCTCCTTTTCCTCACCGGTGCAATATCAACCCTAGGAGAGAGAGTATAGAGAGGGTTAGGGTTTTGGGTTCTTATGTGATGGATGATTAATTAGCCTTGTATCATGACTCTAATGGGGTATATATAGGGCTACGATAGGGATCATGAGGAGGAGTTGGGTGTTGGCCCACTAATGGATCCAAATTCGATCCATTAATGGAGATCCATTCCACTAAAGGATCCCCATTGAACTTCCTCACCAACCCCCATATTGTCATATGGGCTCCACCTATTATGAGTCATCCATCTCTCCGTGTTTATGATATCGAATGCCCGATAATTAATTTAAATTACTAACAATTTTAATTAATTATCCTCTTGATTCTTGACTAGTACCATTCAACCTTTTCATCATGTTGGACCATAGTCCACTTGCAAGATTTAACATGACGATCCTTTTGAGCTCATATAGGGGGCATCATCATCCCGACTAACCAGGACACAGATTCTGTCAATAATCAATGACACACCATGTAGATAAAATTATTACCCTACTTACCGGGCCTATCGATCTAACAGAATAGATCTCGCCCATTGGTAAATCAAAGTAATAATAATTAAATACACGTGATCGTTATTATTTCAGGATTTAGAGATTGTACTCCATAATATAAACCGAGGTCTAATCCAATTTATAAAGTTAGTATAAAATTATATGACCTCTCTTTTGGTCCTACTCAATGCACACAAAGCGTACTAGTGTAATTCTATGGTTAAAACAAACCACACCTAATTACACTACAACCATCCCGATGGTTTGTCCAACTCCATCTCAGTTATGAGCCTCTTTCTTATACTTCTGTAAGGAACTGATAACATGATCTTCTGTGTGTCACCATGCGCCATGTTATCTACAATGCAAAGTATGAGACATTTTATTCACATACTAATATAAATATGCACTGTGTGATTTTGTGATTCTTTTTTCAAAATGTAGATGTTCTTTATCCAAAAGCAAGACTTTTAGTATACATCCTAACAAGCTCCCACTTATACTCAAAGTCCTTTCTGGTTTCAAAATGCCATGCATCTGACCCCTAGATCCTTCACATGCCTAAAAGCTCTCGCTACCATGGCCTTAGTGAAAAGATCTTCCTAGGTCGTTCTCTGATGTAATCTAGGCAACAACAGCTTTTCCTCTCCTGGGTGGTACTTACGCTCTATGTGTTTACTCGCCTTATGGACTCGTGATTCCTTCGAGTTTGCAACTGCACCATTTTTATCACAATAAATGTGATAGCTCTGAGCAAACTAGGAATCACATCGAAGTCCATCTTGAGGTTCCTGAATCATGTAGCTTTCTTAGCTATCTGCCATCCATCCAGCTTTTATGGTGGAGTCCATCACGCAGCCATTGCGCGACACTCTCCCATACAATGGTTCACCTTCTAAAAGTAAACACAAAATCCGAGGAATACTTATATTTGCCCCTATCTGATTGGAATTATATATCCATATAACCCACAAGAGATTGGTCTGCCTGGTAAACCAGCATACAATCCTTAGTCCTTCTCAGGCACAATTGTAGGGGCAATCGACTCTAAGATAATCTGGAGGATCATAGTGTTTTGATGTGTGCGAACAATATGGTTAAGTTAGGATTTGTGTTGGACTAATATGTGTACATGAGTGTGCAGGTGTATAGGTACACATGGACTTGGTTGATGTCTTCGGGTGAAGGATGGCATGGAGGCAAGCTGGAGGCTTGCATGCGCATCCGAGGGACCGTTGGATAGCAGGGACGATGAGCCGAGGGACACGGACTTCGAGGCATACGTGAAGGGTGGCATGGAGGCAAGCTGGAGGCTTGTGTGCGCATCCGAGAGACAAGGGCCAAGATGAAGAGGGCGTGAAGGCAACAGTCGAGGCTGCTGGTGAAGAGTCAACCAGGTTGTGAGGGTTTGAGTATGAGTGTTTGTACTCAGAGGCTAAGCCGGGAGGGTTCGAGTGCGGAGTGACATGTACTCGGGGAGTGAAACCCTAGGCTTAGGTTCAGACCAGTCGACTGGCCCAGGAGCAGTCGACTGGTGTAGGCTGGAACAGGCTGGCAAATTCGAACGTTGTACTGTAACGGTCGAATCTGAGTGGGACCAGTCGACTGCCCCAGGGGCAGTCGACTGGTAGCGGCTGTTTCAGATTCGAGCCCTATTTAAAGGGGCTCGTTTCTTGATGAATCTTGTCTTGGTTAAAGGCAAGATAGTAGTCTTTGTGCTCAAGTCTTCTCAAGGTATTTTGGCGAGGTTTCTCCACCCACAAGGAGCGACGAGGGCTAGCCAGAGGTTATCCGGGGAGTGATCCACCGACGGATTCTTGGATTAGTCACCCGTCCGGGGTGGATACCAAATAAATCTTTATTGTTAGCATTGGTTAGTTTTGTCTTATTATTTTTTATTGTATATTCCGCTGCGCAAACTAACCATGTAGGTAGAAGAGATTTGAAAGTCGCTATTCGTCCCCCCTCTAGCATACAGAATCGATCCTACACTAATATATGCTTTTACCGCAGTCCAATTTCCTTGACCTGGGCTACTCCGATATCTGTTAACTATGCCTATGACACAACAGATATCTGGTCTCGTTTTTAGCATACATGAGACTTCCTATAGCCAACGCTAAAGGAACCGCCATTACCTGCTCTATCTCCTTCGATAATCTAAACATATCTCCTTAGTAGCTCTATATTTGAAAAGTACAAACTTTTCTTGGAGGTTTCCATGCTAAAACGAGTTAGGACAGTATCTTGTATGAAGCTTGGGATAAGCACATCATCCTTGTCTGGAGATCCCTTAGATCTTCGATCGCCAAGGATGTGTCTAACTACTCCCTAGTCCTTCATAATTGTTTGGACGACCATACCTTACATCTAACAGTATTTTATTATTCTTGCCAATCAACAAAATATTATCTAGGTATAGCACAAGAATACCACTTCATTTTCGTCACATGATTTATATACACAATCTCATCTGTCCTTTGAACAAATCCATATGACTGGATTTATCTCTTCAAAGCGGATGATCCTTGTCATGGGTCTAGGGATCCGGTTCATGTTCACCAAGGACCCAGTCCATAGACTCTCCAAGAACATGAATCCTATAAGTTGACTAACAACCCTCCCACTACGATAAGGTATCCCCTATGTATCTTTTGTGACACGAGGTGCAGTGACTTATGGTATTCCCTCTTGTACAATTGGTACTAAGGTCAAAATGTCCCCCTCTTAGTTACTTGAGAATAATTCTACTCATGGGTTTGTGGTTTATTACATAGTCCTTTTCTAAGAATAAGACATTTGTACCAACGAATATCCTCTTATCGTTAGGACTATTAAACCACCTTTTTGTTCCCTTAGGATAGTCTACGAACAGAGGTACTAGATTCCAACTTATAGTATCTCTCTTCAGCTCATGTGCTGAACTTATCCAAATTTGAAAATGTCTTAGACTAGGCTTTCGCTTAGTCTACATTTCTATGGGGTTAGAGACTACTGACCTAGGTAGTATCAAGCACATATACTATTGTATCCAGAGCATATCCCCCGAACAAAACTAGCTAATCTCATAGTAGCTTATCATTGTCCTAACTATTACCTCAAAAGACTTTTTCCTTCTTTGTGCTGCACTGTTCTGTTGGGGCATATCAGCTGTAGAGAATTGGGATTGATTCCCAATCTCTGATAAGTAAGTCCTTCTACTATCTCAAGAGGTACTTGCCACTACGACCTAATCGTAATGTCACCATACTTTTACTCTGATGTTTCTCCGTATCAGACTTGAATTCTTTGATCTCATCAAGGTATTCAATCTTTCGGTACATCAAGTAAATATACTTTGTCCTTTGAATAATTGTTTATAAAATAAATGAAGTATTCAAGGCTACCTCTGTTCTGGATAGACTAAGGACCTAAACTTATCAAGATGAACCATCTCTAACATACTTTTGGCTCTATACCCCTCTGCCTTGAAAAAGCCTCTTGGACTTCTTACCTTCCTAGTAAGATTCAAAGAGTTAAGGAAGTCTAGTCTTGACCACCAATGAACCCAAGGGCTCATTGGCTATCAACCTTTGAATCCTACTAAAGGTTAATAAGACCAAGCCTTAGAGCCTAAAGGTATGTTTGGTTCATCTCAAAAGAACCTTTCTCTTACTTTGGTTAGATGATAAGCTATTAAACATTTAATTGCATCATGGGAGCTTTTGGTTTTAAAATGAACCAATTGTCTATCTATGTACTTTAATAGATAATCCTTCTATTCCACTTTTAACAATAAAAGCAATAGAATATCTTATTCCAGAAGCTGAACAAAAGTTCTTTCCAAAAAATTTAAGTACATAAAAGCAATCTCTTTAAAACCAAAACTTTGTCATCCTATCTAAAAGATATAAAACAATAACTCCCACTGCAAAAATCATCTTTGTAGTCTATCCCATGTAGATAGGAATCTCCTCCTCAGCTAGTCGTCGGGTTTCCTGGAACCCCTGCAAAAAGATGCAGTCATGATTAGTGGCATTCGTATCTACACACCAGGTACCGGTAGATATCACCGCTAAACATGTTACAATGACAAAAGAGAAAAGTATATTTGAATTATTACTCTAACAGTGGGGACAATCCGTCTTCCAATGTCCAGACTGCTTGCACACAAAGCACTTATCTTTTGGCTTCTTTATGCAACTCTGAGGTCCCTGTAATCCTGCTACTTTCTTTGCCCGAGCATGTTTCTTCTTCTTCTTTCCTTTCGGTTTAGAAGTAGAAACCTCTTGAGCAATGAAAGTCTGTGAGATCTAAAGAGAAAATGCCACTGCCGCCTCGAGTTTTGTCAGAAGTTCTGCTCATGAATATGAACGTTTGCCCATATTGTAGCTTAGGTGAAACTTCTCAAAACTCTTTGGTAGAGATTGGAGGATGAGATCAACCCGGGTTTCCCCATCGATTTGTGCTCCAAGGATTTCCATCTCTTTCAGCCAAGCCATCATTTTGAGAACATGTTCCCTCACCGGCATACCCTCAACCATGATGGTCATTGTCAAGTTCTTCATGACTTCTTGCCTAGCGGCCTGATCATGATGTCCGAAGAGTTCATCAAGTTTGGATGTTTTATCACTGGTAATGGAAGAAGCCTGAGGTTGATGACTCTGAGTCATCTCGTCTGCTTCTAACCATTTCCTAAAATATTCAAACTCCTCTTCATCATTAATCTCGCTAGGTTTTTCAGCACAGAACTCGACGAGATCATACTTGGATTCCTCGGCAGTTTCGACAAAGTCCAGATTTAATTCCCAATCCTTATTATTACTAGTAGGGGCATTAAGTTTGTTTTCTCTTTGAACTAGGTCAAGTGAGTCTAGATCCATTTTAAAACACCTGAGAATCACAACAATCATACGCTTTAGATTTCGAAAATAAATTGATTCCTCAAAACAATAAAATTTCAAAATCAACCAACACCTCAAAACACCGAGAATTTCGTATGCCACGTTAGTGTGGACGTATACGAATTATACATTTGTGAAAGGACGTTTTACCCATTAATTTTCCTATCTTGTCATCCTAACTTTTTGACAAATAAAATTAATAGTTGGTCCTCTTTGGCTCTACAAATAATAGCAGTGACTCCGTTGGGGAGGATACTAATATTTGTATCTATGTGTTTACCATTACATGACACTATGAAAATTATTTCTGATTATGTGTCTGCTGTTGGGAAAATCACACGCTCTTCAATAACTTTCTATAATCTTTTTTGATCCAGTGATTCATAGAACAAGCCTATTCGTTATGAAGGAAGACACTTAGAGACGACACGCGGGCTTGTTAGCATCACTTATCAGATTGTAATGGAGGCCACGGGACCCTTAGGGTCCCTCTCCCAGTTAGTTATTTAATTTTGAGGATTTTCACATGCACACACACAACAAGCACATAACCAAAACACAAATAAGAAAAATCCTAGATTTTCCAACATTCATGGCTTTGGTCTGCAATGCGCCTCCAGTCGTGTCGTCACCTCGTCCGCTCCTCCCTATCCATGCGTAAGCCACCATGAAGGTGTCTCCGAGCTGAGATGAGTGGATAAACATTTACATCCATCGATCCTATACTCCACGAAGGAGTGTACATGCATTCTAGATCGAAAGTAAATAAATGCTCGGCTAAACACGTGCCGTATTTAATTACAAAAATTAAATACTATCTAGCCTCGTCAACCTCGAGGATTTAATTAATTACAACATTACACAATCAATCACATAACACAATTAACTAAGGGATGATAAGTTAGAATCTAGTGCCTGCAACAAAGAGTTAGATTATGCACATCCATATATCATCCAGCAAAAATAATCATACATGATAATGTGTAAAAATTATCTAATCCTAAACACACAAAATCAGAAACCTCAGCTCTGATACCAATTGTTGGTTATAGCTCGGCGGGTTTCCTAAGCAACCACGGGGTCGAACATGAGAGACCTCTCTATGTCTATGGATTAAAATTTAATCTGAATAGAGATTTGTCTCCCAAACGACCGTCTCATCGTCGTGTCAATTGATTCAAGTCGCAACTTAGCCAAAACCAAGGTTAAGGCCTTTTAACTTTCCGAATCAATCGACCACGGAAAAGACGATGAATGGATTGCCGATTTTCATGTTTATTATTGGGGTCCATGACATAATTAATTATCAATATTAATTAACACATAATTAAACTATGATAACTAATTATGAACACATGCAATGATAAAAATAAGCATGAAATAACAAGAACAACGAAGGAGCCAAAGAAGAGGTATACCTCATCTTTTACCTCGCAATCTTCTATCTTATGACCCTCCCCTCTTGGACGTCGTGTGGGCGATGAGCTACCAAGACGTGGAGTCACCAAGGCATGCAATTAATCACCTTCTTCAATCCTTCTTCTTTACACCAACACAAAAACCCTAGTTCTAGGGTTTCATTGTGCCGACCACCTATCCACCTCTCCTCCTTGCGTCGTCGGCGACCTCAAGCTCCCAAGGACCGCCGGCCACAAGACAACACCGAGAGGAAGGCTAAAAAGATGAAGAAGAGGAAGAAGAAGCGAGAATAAGTCTCCTCTTCTTCCCACACACAACCATAGCCACCTCTCCTCCTTCACTTTCCGTCGGCGCCAAAACAAGGAAAATCCTTATTTTTCCGGCCACCAACTGATAGATGTGTATACTAAAAGATTTGTTCTTTTTATATAAGATCATCTTTATTTTGAAAAGAGAATCATAACAACACTAGGTGCTTCTTTATATTAGTACATGCATAAAAGTCCTTTACTTCGCATTGTAGATAACATGATGTATGGTGTTACACGAAAGATCATGTTATCAGTCCCTTGCCTAGTATAAGTAGAGGCTCACAGCTGAGATGAAATTGGACAAACTATCGGGATGGTTATAGTGTAATTAGGTGTAGTTAGTCTTGACCATAGAATTACACTAGTGTGCTTTGAGTGCATTGAGCAGGACCAAAACCAGAGGTTATCCAATTTGTACTGGCTTGATAATTGGATAGGACTTCATATTTTATTATGGAGCACGATCCCTAAATCTCGATATAATAATGGGCATATATTGTTAATTATTATTTCATTGATTTACCAATGGGCGAGATCTATTCTGTTAGATTGATAGGCTCGGTAAATTAGGAAATAATATTAATTATATGGTGTGCCATTGATTATTGACGGAATTTATGTCCTGGTGAGTCAAGATGATGATGCCCCCTTGATGAGCTCAAAAGGTTCATCATGTTAAACCCTGTAGGTGGATTTGATCCAACATGATGATAAGGTTGAGTGGTAATAATCAAGGATCCAGAAGTTGATTTATTTAATTTGTCAGTAAATTAAATTAATTGACAGGCATTCGATATCTTAAATATGGGGGGATGGATGACTCATAATATGTGGAGCCTATATGAAAATATTGTTGGTGCCGGAAGCACCAAAGTCATACGTTTGTTTTGATAATGGCAAAGGGTTCAAAAGTTAAGATTTGGTTGTGATCTAACAAACTGATTAAGTGTGCAGGAAAGTCCTAGGTACACTAGGCACTAAGTCCTTGTTCATTGAATTGGGTACTAAGTCCTGGCCGCGGGCTGGACAACTAAGTCCTGACCTAAAGTTGGGCAATAAGACCTAGTCGAGGACAGGGCACCGAAGACTTGGTGAGTGAAGCTGGGCAATAAGACCTGGTCGAGGACTGGGCACCGAAGACTTGGTGAGAGAAGTTGAGCAAAAGTCCAACCGGAGGAGCCGGTTGGCAAAAAAATAAATTCTCCCGAGAGGAGTAGGTGAGGACGCGTTCCCCGTAGGAGGGAACATTAGACGTCAGTTCGACCTAGGGTTCTATTTGGGAAATCCAAAGTCAGAACCAAGACAGCTTAGGCTGTAAATAATGTCTAACATATCATATATTTGCTTCTTGTGTTTTGGAATTAACCCTGGTTGCAGGAAATGAAGGGATGGTGTTTCTGCAGCTCAGGCGCCTCATTGGAAGGAGGCGCCTCACTGGCTAGGCGCCTATATGGATACAGGCGCCCCAGTGCAAGGCCAAACCAAGACCATCGAAGAAAATTGCCACGAAAGCCTTTGGACCAAGTCAAGCTAGGCGCCTGTGTTATCACAGGCGCCCCAGACAGCTCAGGCCCTCAATGAAGGGGATAAGCGCTGATCGAGCCTGTGGATTAGAGTTTGCGCAGGAGAGGCCACGTGACAGGCACCCCTTCAACACAGGCGCCCAGGCGACCACTATAAAAGGGGGTTCACCCCCAAGGCATTAGAAGAACTTGCAAATCTCGCATTCAACACTTTCGCTCAAGTGCTATGCCCCGACAAGCTCCGAACTCGCGATTCAAGCACTGACGACGACCCGCTGCTCCGAAATTCCATCCACACCGGTCGTCGGTAAAAGCTGTCATTTCTTAAGTGTTGTAATTCTCTTTTTCGATTCTATATCTGTACTCAAAATTGTAATCATTTCTACGAATATAAAATTGCCCAACGTAAATGGTCAAGGACCGTGGGCCTTGGAGTAGGAGCCGACCGCGACTCCGAACCAAGTAAAACAAACCATGTTAGCAACTTTTGTTTTACTCTTTCCGCTGCGTTTTTCTCTTAAATTGTCCGAAAATTTTTGATCGATATTCAACCCCCCCTCTATCGATTTACTCCGATCCAACAAGTGGTATCAGAGCGGGTGGCTCAAACTTGGTGCAACCACCAGTTTGAGAAGTTTTTTTTCGGATTTATGAATTTTTAAATTCTTTTCGCTCGAATTTTCTCGTTAATCGAGGTTGGTGCAACACCACTCGATCTTTTTTTGATTATTATTAATTTCGTCCCACACTACTTATCCAAGACACAGTCTTGGAACAAATTTTTTGTTATTTCTTTTTCAGTAAATTCTAATGGCCATGCAAGAGGGATACAACACTGCCAGACCTCCTCTTTTCAGTGGAGAAGACTTCTCCTACTGGAAAAGCAGGATGGAAGTCCACCTGAAAACTCAGGTGGACATGTGGATAATCATCTAGTATGAGCTGGAAATCCCCAAAAATGCACATGGTGTGGTGCAACATTACACCGTGTGGGACGCCTCACTAAAGAAGAAAATTGAGGCCGATGCAAAGACAACCCAAACTTTGCAATGCGGCTTAACCAAGGAGGAGCAGAACCGGGTGGGACCCTTCAACTGCGTGAAGGAGCTTTGGAACAAGCTGATCGAGCTGCACAAAGGCACTTTCGACACAAGGATCAGTAAAAGAGATATGTTGCTGAACATACTCTATAGAATCAAGATGCACGACAGTGAGACTGCGGCCCAACTCCACACCAGAATTCAAGCGCTAATGAACGGGCTGCACACGATAGGTCACAAGGTTGAAAACCGTGACCTGATCAGGTATACACTTAATTCTTTTCCAAGAAACTCACTGTGGGCGTCTATGGTAGATGCTTACAAAGTTTCAAGGAACCTATCTGAAATCAAATTAGACGAACTCTTTTCTGAATTAGAACTGCACGAACAGACTAACACTACCTTGATCGAGAAAGGTATAGCTTTCGTTGCAGGTAAATCTCAAGGCAAAGCTCCCAAGAAGAAGACTCAACCAGCACGCGAGTCTGATTCAGACTCAGATTCAGAAGATAGTGAAGGGGATCGACCCAAGTTGGTTCGGCTAGCTCGGGACTACTACAAAGAACTAAAGCACTAAACGAACAAAAAGAAAGCAAGCCGAAGAAAGGAAGATCCATCAGAACGTTCAACAAGCTCGAAGAGCAAGACCAACGTTACCTGCTATGAGTGCAACAAAAAGGGACATTTCAAGTCAGAGTGCCCCAATCTAAAGGTGACCAAGAAGGTGCGAAGAAAGAAGGCTCTCCAAGCCACCTGGGACGAATCCTCTTCCAAAGAAGAAGAAGAAATCGCACACGCGAATCTCCTCACCCTAACCGCCTCGGAAGACGTCGACTCCGGATCAGAGTTGGAACCAGACGACGGAAGACTTACAATCTCGGAGAACGGGCAAATCACGGTAAGAGGTTACTCTGAATATGAATTGTCAAAGTTAATTTCTTATTTGTCTCGTAACTTAGAAAAATCCAAAATCCGGGCCGAGCCCCTCTGACAGGAAGTAAAATGCCTGAAAGAGGAAGCCGACTCGAGGTCCTTGACCGAGCAAATTCAAGAAGGAAACTCAACTCAAGTTAACAAGCTTGAGGAAGAGAATTCCGCCTTGAAAACTCAAGTCAAGGAGCTACGAGTAGCCTTAGAATGGTTCACTTTGGGTTCCAAGGGTCTTGACTGATCCTTGGAAAGCAGAAGTCCGTTCTTAACCGATCCGGACTCGGATATCGAACTAAGTCGAGACAACGTGCATATTATTCTGTGTTGAACCAATCTAGAACCCAAGTCCAAGCATGGGTCCCCAAGGACAAGATTCACATTTTGCCTAACCCTTATAGAGGCTATAGTCCAAGGGGAGCCAATATAAAGACCATTTTTATAATTAGATAATTTTTTTTGCTTGCTTGCTTGTTTATTTCCTTTTGCAATTTTAATTATCATGCTTAGACATGGATTGGTTAGACTAAGGACAAAAGATTCAATTGAAATTTGAACAACATAGTATTGGGTGGAGGTGAGATGATAGTACGTTAGGGAAGCCATTCTGGTGGAACTAGCTGAAGCTAACGATCCAAGACCCAAACTAGTTAGACCAAAATCTGTCAAGAAGTAACTTGAAGATGAATTTTCAGTAAAAAGCTTTGTCAAGGAAAGGGTTGTTGCTCCAATAAGGCTACGACCAAAGAAGGCCTTGTGCCTCGCCAAGACCTGAAGCCAATTACTGAAAATCAAATTCACTTTACTACTTGTTAAATTTGAATCTAACATAAATTTCAATTAATCTTAGATTCAACACATTTTTTTCAAAATAAACTTAAACTTTATAAAACTTTCAAAATCAATTCTTTCAAAATTAACCATGTTTCTCAAAATTAAAATCTTTATGAAAACCTGTCTCACAAAACTCATAAGGTTAACATGATTGATAACACTAGACTGGGTGAGACTGATTAGCTTGTGAAAATCAATTTTAAGCTATCCCTAACTCTAATTGGATCCAAATCAATAAATACTTTATGTGTGGGAATATAAAGATTTAGACTAATGGATGTTGGATAGTGGATGCTTGATGTACCCAAAATAGATGTCACGAATGTGAGTACTCAAATTTAGAATTTATAACTGAAAACCCTTGCTAGCAAAATAGAAATATAGAATAGGGGCGGGCCTCAGGTCGTATTTTTTTCCAAAGACTAGTCGTGAGTGTTCGAATTAAGCTTGAGAGTTATTTGTCGTCAAATGTTTTGGGTTTCCGAGCTAAAATGGGGGTTTTGTTTTGCAAGTAAGAATGAAAGTAAAATTTGAAGTGGAATTGATTTAACTAGTAGAGTTAAACTAGGTATTGCAAGAATTGAACATACAAACTAGGAAAATTGAACAAGACAATTTGAAATCGCAAGATTGAAGTATAAAATGGATATCTATTGCAGAGATGAAACTAAGCTGTATCTACATTCGGAAATAAAGAATTGAATGTAAACTGAAACTGAAACAGGGAATAGTTGTGCAGGAAAATTCCCTGATTGGTTGGCTGACCGATCAGATACAAACCTGATCGGTTGACAGACCGATCAGTAGCTATCTGGATCGGTCGAGCAGACCGATCAGTAGCTGATCGCAAACTGATACAGAACACAATTACTGAAGAACAGAATTCAAAAACCGGAGTCAACAAAAACTAAACATCAAACCCTTCCTCTGGCTCGAATTCTTCTTGCTGTCAAACAAGCTTCAGCTACGAACCCCCTAGATCGACAAATCGCCAAATCTCAAGCCTTCGCAATCAATTCAGCTCAACTTGCCTCAAGAGAACCATCCTCTTGATCTCTTTGTTCTCGACTTGTGGAATGCGATGACAGCTCAGGACCAATCAGATCAACTCAGAGAACCCCTCTGACTTGCTCCGATTGATGAACGATGGAGCACAACGAGAATCGATTGAATGATTTCAGAAACTGGCGAAACCCTCACCTAGCCTCTTCTCAGCGACAAATTGATCAGAGAAGCTCCCGGAGACACGATTCCGACGATCTGGAACTCGAACCAAACTCAGATTCAATGTGGCCACGCTATCGATTGAAGAAACAAAGAAGAAAGAGCAAAAACAGTGAAGAACTCGAAGAGCAGCTACGACACGGGATGACCCGCCGGCGCGGAGAAAATTTTGATTTAAATTTCCACTTGAAAACATGAATGGATGTGATTGTTCTGATCCAATCCAACGGTCTGATCAAGTCAGATCGAACCCAAACTTCTCAGATCTTGATCAAGGGCTCTGATCTACTTGTCCTTAACTCGGATCACTCAGATCTAAAGCGGATGGCTCAGATCTTCTCTTCTCTAGCTTGGACGGTCTAGATCCTCTAGTGCTTGATCCAACGGCTGAATTAACTCTGATCTAGCCCAAACTTTCAGATCTTGATCCATGAACTTGATTAAGTCTATCTTGAGCTTGGCTCGACCAGAAGTTGACGGATGGCTTAGATCTAACCGTTCTCTTGAATGGACGACCCATGTTAATCCGATGCTTGATCCTTTGATCCTGATCCAATTCTAACCCAAGTTTGACCCAATATGATCCAGGTCCATGTTCATTTGAAACCTACAAAATGATATTAAATTTAAGTGCCAAAACATTTTAAATATAGAAAGAATTGAATCTTAAGCTAAAATGGAGACAATCCATGAAACCTAATACAAATGCAAACTTAAGCATATAAAAGTGGATCAAAACATGGATTTGAGGGCCTAATTTAATCAACAAAATGAAAGTTATCAACTCCCCCACACTTATTCTTGGGCGTCTCGCACAAGCTACTAGTAAACTAAAGATGTATTCCCCCTAGACTATTCTCAATCATATTAAGAAGCAATTGAAAAGAAATTACCTAGGGTTGTCAATTCTCAAAAATCTAAACTCAATAGACTAGTATCTTGTCCTTAAATCAACAACTTAGCATACTTCCTCTTTCTTGACTCATAGAGATGAATTCATCACACAAAACCTTCCAAAAGGGATTTTAGTGGCTCTCTTCCTAAGTTCTACATTTCAATGAAAATGGAGCTCACTCGTACACAACATGTTTCTTGAACTACCATAGCTTGCTTATATCTACTCTCCACCAAAATTCTTGACTTGGATCCACATCTACAAAGATTTATTAGAACATTAAGAAATATGAAATGAATAGAATGAAAGAGGAGTTCCATGAATTCTGATACCAAAAACTCATGTTAAAGAAAATAGAGGAATATGATATGATAAGGAAAGAACTATGGTAAAGAAATATAGCATGAAGAAGAAATATGGAAAAGTAAGGAAAAATAGAAGACTTGGATACTCAAAATTATTTCTAATGCTCTTTTCCCTTTTGTGGTAGCCTCTTATGAATTCTGAGCCAAAGGGGAGTGAGTATGAGCTGATTTGGAGGAGGTTCAATACTGAAGGGAGTATTCTGTTCTGTGCCAGCTTCACTGATCGGTCTAGAGACCGATCAGACATTGCCTGATCGGTCTGGTGATCGGACTGGTCCTCCCTGATCGGACTGATGACCGATCAGGGGCTGATCAGTAGCCAAATTCCAGAATTCTGAACTATCTTTTGCCTGACTTTTTCCTTTCTTCCAATCATCACTAAATCTTAACCCATCTAGCTTCTTATTCTCGACTTCAAATTCAAAAATCTATCCATCTTTTGAACCTTCATGATTTCCTTTGTCTTTTCTTTACTTTTCTTCTTCTTTTTTTTCTGCTTTTCTGTGATTTTTCCCAAGCTGCTTGTTGTATTTATTTTTTTTCTGAGTAGCTTCATTTCAGATCCATAATTTTGCAACCTTGAACTCTTCAAGTCAATAGAGCATTAAGTACTTCACTTGGCACCACTTTTAATCATTGAAACACCAAATCAAATTCAATTGTAATCTTTCTTGTGTAGACTACCTCCTTTCCCTTTTGGAATTCCCCTCATAGAGTTTGAAATGACAAATCATGTTTAGAAATCAAATTGCTCCAAGAGTGATCTTTACTTCCCAATACTCACAACTCATCTTTGATACACCACTCCATCTACTTGGCACACTTTCTCACTTTCTTTTCTTCTTTCTATTTTTTTTTCTCTTTTGCATTGTATCCCTCATACACTTCCATTCCTTGAATCCCTTCAAACACTCGGAATCCATAAAAACAATCCATCTTAAAATCCATAAAGCAGATAATAAACTTCAACAAAAAGAAAACTTCCAAAAATTCCAAATTATCACTTCTCACCATAATTTTTTTTCAAAGCTCTAGCCACCTCCCCCACACTTAACTTTTGTCCGTCTCGGGCAAAGTAACATCACGAAAAATCACAAGTAACAAGTCTATAGAGAAATATGGTAATGAGCAGAAAAATAGGGGAAGGAAAAAGAACAAGGCATGAATCAACAAGATATGTTGCAACAATTATATGAAAAAGGGAAGACAAAGTGATTAACCTTTATAAATGTGGTCCAATCATAGAAATATGGTTTTGAAAGAACCTAAGTAAGTTCTAGAGTACAATCACATGTGTGTATCTCAACAATAAAGCTAAGTCCTCACTAGGTAAAAAGAATTCATCTCAACTCATCAATCTAGAGTCCATAACTAAGTAGTACTCAAACAACTAAGAATTTTCATCCATTGACTCAAATCATAAGTCTTGACAACCAAATTTAATTTGCTTTCAAAAGACTCTAAGATGATATAGAGAAAACCTAGAGGGATACATTTATTCCTACTCATGCAAAAATAAAGTGCCAAAATGGTAAAGTGGTATCTACAATCACTCTTTATTCATCCTACATTACCTAAACATTTATTATCAAAAACTCATTGGAAAAGAAAGATTGAACTATTTGAAAACAATAAAATGATATTTACAATGAAATAAAACGCAAGGAAAAGAAAACTCCCCTTTAGGTTGGGTAGATAGCATCTCTGATGTCCACTCCATCTACCTCTAGCTCCTTTAGTTCTTCAAAGTATCTCTTAAGCCGGTGGCCATTTACTTTCCACATAAATCCATTAGCCTCATCTTTAATTTCAACAACACCATAGGGAAAAATATTAATCACAATAAATGGACCTTCCCACCTTGACCTCAACTTACCCTTAATCAACTTGAGGCTTGACTTGTACAATAAGACCTTGTCACCAATTTGAAATTCTTTCCTCACTATGTGTTTGTCATGGAAGTTCTTGGTCTTTTCCTTGTAGATCCTTGAGTTCTCAAATGCCTCTAGTCTAATCTCTTCAAGCTCTTGAAGTTGAAGTTTCCTCTCTTCTCCCACCTTGGTAGCATCAAAGTTGCAAGCCTTCACCGCCCAATATGCTTTATGCTCTATCTCCATGGGTAGATGACAAGCTTTTCCATAGACTAACTGGTAGGGAGACATGCCAATTGGTGTCTTGAATGTCGTTCTATAGACCCAAAGTACATCATCTAGTCTCTTGCTTCAATCTTTTCTATTGGGTCCAATGGTCTTTTCAAAAATTGCTTTGATTTCTCTATTTGAGATTTCGGCTTGGCCATTTGTTTGGGGATGGTATGAAGTAGAAACCTTGTGTACAACCCCAAAAGTGAGATCCTTGGTCACTTATTATAGCCCTGGAAATTCTAAACCTGCAAAATATATGTGACCTGACAAAACTAACAACAACACAAGAGTCATCAGTCCTAGAGGGAATGACCTCCACTCATTTAGAAACATAATCTAGAGCAAGCAAAATATACAAATATCCATAGGATGCAGGAAAAGGTCCTATGAAGTCTATACCCTAAACATAAAAAATCTCACAATATAGCATAGTCTGTTGGGGCATCTCATTTCTAGCTCCTATGTTCCCAGTTCGCTGACATCTATCACAATTTTTATAAAACACATATGCATCATGAAATAAGGTGGGCCAATACAATCCACACTCTAAAATTTTCCTAGCTGTTCTTTGTGGTCCAAAGTGTCCCCCACATGCTGATGAATGACAAAAAGTAAGTATTGAACAAATCTCATAGTCAGGTATGCATCTCCTAATTATTTGATCATTACAAAATTTCCATAAATACGGGTCATCCCACACATAGAACTTAGCATTACTTTTAAGTTATCTTTTTGAGCTTTAGAAAAGTGTGTAGGAAAAACATGAGCTACTAGAAAGTTAACAAGGTCTGCATACCAAGGTGACTCACCATGTACTACAAGAAGGTGCTCATCTCTAAAGTCATCATCAATGGTGGTAGGAGATCCATCTCCCTCAATCCTGCTCAGGTGATCTGCAACCAAGTTTTCTTTGCCACTCCTATCTTTGATTTCCAAGTCAAACTCCTGGAGTAGAAGCATCCATTTGATTAGCATAGGCTTAGCATCTGGCTTCTTCAAAAGGTACTTTAAAGCTGCATGATCAGAAAAAATAATGATATGTGAGCACAACAAATAAGATCTAAAATGGTCTAAAGCAAAAACAATGGCAAGAAGCTCCTTTTCAGTGGTGGTGTAATTGGCTTGGGCGGCATCTAGGGTCTTGGATGCATAGCATATGATGTGAGGTGCTCCATCCACCCTCTGTGCTAGAACAGCTCCTACAGCAAAGTTAGATGCATCACACATTAGTTCAAATGGTAAGTTCTAATGAGGTGGTCTAATAATAGGAGCAGAGGTAAGAGCCTCCCTTAGCCTGTGAAAAGCTTCTTTGCATTTATCATCAAAACAAAAATCAACACTTTTTGCAAAAGTCTTGTCAAGGGCCGAGCAATATCACTAAAGTCTCTAATAAACCTGCGGTAGAAGCCTGCATGTCCAAGAAAGGCACGAACATCCCGTACACATACAGGGTAAGATAAAGAAGATATAATACTAATTTTTGTAGGATCTACCTCAATACCTCTCCTAGAGACTGTGTGACCTAATACAATACCATGCTCTACCATAAAGTGACATTTTTCAAAATTAAGTACAAGGTTAGTCTCAATGCAACTGTGTAAAACCCTAGACAAATTATCTAAACATGAATCAAATGACGTGCCAAAAACTGAAAAATCATCCATAAAGATCTCCATGCAATGCTCTAGTAACTCACCAAATATACTTACCATGCATCGCTGAAACGTTCCTGGAGCATTGCAGAGTCCAAATGGCATCCGTCTGTAGGCAAATGTGTCGAAGGGACAAGTGAAGGTGTCTTCTCTTGATCCTCTGGATCTATACAATCTGGAAGTAGCCTGAATACCCATCCAAGAAGCAGTAATGGGACTTCCCTGCCAACCTCTCAAGCATCTGATCAATAAATGGCAATGGGAAGTGATGCTTCCTAGTGACTTGGTTTAGCTTCCTATAATCAATGCATACTCTCCATGAATTTTTAACTCTGGTGGGCACTAACTCATTACTTGCATTTTCCACCACTGTAACTCCAGATTTCTTGGGCTCCACATGAATGGGACTAACCCACTGACTATCAGAAATAGGGTAAATGATTCCTGCCTGTAGAAGTCGAGTCACCTCTTTCTTAACAACATCCAAAATGAGTGGATTAAGTCTCCTCTGTGGCTGCCTCACTGGTATAACATTTTCTTCCAAGAATATCCTGTGCATGCAAATTGCTGGGCTAATACATGGTATATCTGATAAAGTCCACCCAATAGCTTTCTTGTGCTGCCTCAGGACTTGCAATAATTTCTCTTCTTGATCTGATTCCAAGTGCTGAGCAATAATGACTGGAAAACTCTGCTCCTCTCCTAGATACACATATTTCAAATGTTCTGGAAGTGACTTAAGCTCAATCTGGACCTGCTCAGAAGGTATGGGTGATCCTTGGGGCTCAATGCAATCCCCTACACTCACACACCTCTCTTCTGAGTCCTCTGAAATATCAATAGAAATAGGTGATCCTTGGGGCTCTGTGCTATCCCCTACACCTAGAAAATCCTCTCCAGCTGGAAGTAAGTCTGAAATACCCTCTGAAATGTCCTCAGCCTCAATAGCAACTACAACTTCAGCCTCTTCTGAAATACCATCTCCTCTGGAATCCATAAATGAATCTCCCTCAGCCAATATATCTGTATCATCCAACTCCTCTAGAATGCCAATGCTCATAATAGAGTGGTCCTCTCTCGGGTGTTTCATGGCATCAAAAATGCTGAATTGAACTACTGTGTCTCCAATCTCCATGGATAGTGTGCTAGCATAAACATCTATCTTTGTTCTTGCAGTCTTCAAAAATGGCCTCCCTAGGATGAGTGGAGATCTGTGTGCAAGGTAATCCCCCTCCATGTCCAGAATGTAGAAATCAGCAGGAAATATCAGCTCCTTCACCTTTATAGCACATCTTCAATAATACCGACTGGGTGGGTTTGACTTCTGTTCGCTAACTGAATCACCACTCCAGTAGGCTATAGAGGGCCTATACCAAGCATCTGGAAGACTGATCTGGGCATCACATTAATGGAAGCTCCTAAATCTAACATAGTATCATGGAACATAGTCCTCCCTATCTCACAAGACACAGTGAAAACCCCTGGATCTTCACACTTCTGAGGAATGGAGTGGATAAGTGCTGAAACATTTTTCCCCAAGCTGACCAACTCATTCTCCTTAAGCTTCTTCTTGTGAACACATAAGTCTTTCAGGAATTTTGCATACTTAGGAATCTGTTTTATCATGGTCAACAAGAGTACATTAATCTCCACTTTACTAAACAATTTCACAAGCTCATTGTATTCTTTAGCTTTCTCCTCCTCTACTTGCTTCTTGGCTTGAGTTTTGCACTGGGGAAAAGGCAAAGGAACTCTCAGTTCTTCCTCTTGAGCCGAAATCTTTTGGGCTGGATTTTGAACTGATTTCTCCACTGAAGTAGCTGCTGTGAACTCCCTTTTTCATTGATTTCTTTTTCATTCTCCACCAAAATCATAGGATTACTTGATGAAGGAGTTAAGCTTGAACTAGGGGTGAAACCAATTGATTTTGAAGTGATTTCAAGGCTGTTTGGAGCTGAAAAAGAAGTTGCTGTCCTGTTTTCCAAAAAAATTAGCCCTTGGACCATTTTGAGTTGAAGCCACCTTCCCACTCCTCAAAGTAATAGCACTAACGTTTCCCTTTGGATTGAGAGTAGCTTGAGAAGGTAATTGGCTTGATCCTTGGCTTGCATTTGGTTCATCCCACTAGCCAATTGTCCAATTTGCCTCTCAAGGTTTTGTATGGTGGGATCATTTCTTTGTTGTTGTAAAAGTTGTTGAAGCATCTCCTCTATCCTTTGTTGTTGCGCATTTCCCCCACTAGAGCCTCCATAGCCTCCTTGGTTAGCATTAGACTTTGATTGGCTTTGAAATGTAGAAGTAGTTGTTGAAATTGTTGAACTTGCTGTGACCCTTGAAAGTAGGGCTGTTGGGGCTGATTGTAGGGTTGAAATAGCTGTGGAATTTGCTGAGAATTAGGCTAGAAACTTTGTTGAAATTGTTGAGAATTATAGCTCTGAAAATTCTGAAGTTGTGGTTGAAGTTGTGGTTGAAAGGGCTGAAATTGTGTGTGCTGAAAATTCTGATTTGGGGGCTGAAAGTTTTGGTTGAAGGGCTGAAAACCTTGCTTAGATGGTTGAAATTGTTGTTGAGATGGTTGATATTGTTGCTGAAAATTCAGATTCCCTTGATAGCCTTGCTGATTCCCTTGAAAAGGTTGCTGAAATTACTGAAATGATGGCTGAAATTACTGAATTTGTGGCTGCCCTTGCTGATTTTGTTGGAAATTCGGTTGGGCTTGTTGATAGGGCTATTGTGATGGGTTTTATTGATAAAAGGAATTGTCATTCTTCAAGTTTGGATGGTCCCTCCAACCCGGATTATAGGTAGATGAGTAGGGGTTGTTTTTGGCTTGGAATTGTCCCCTAGTCAATGCAGCTAGTGTCTCATCTTGTTGGAGGTTTGGACATGATTCGAATTGTGTTCTTGACTTGAACAAATACTGCATAACCTCATCACTTGGCTTGAAGTGGTGATACTGAAAAATTCTGAACCTGGCTCACATTATTTAGAGCCATTTGCTTCACCAGGGATGTAAGCTCCATCAATGAATTCATGATTTCTTTTTGCTCATTTGATACCATCTGAACCTCATTTACTCCTCTGGTAGAAAAAGCTCTACTCCCAAATTGCTGTGAGTTCTCTGTCATGTTTGAAATCAACTCCCTAGCTTGATCTGGTGTTTTGTTCACTAGGGCACCTCCTGTTAGATCGAGAGAACCGATAGAGGGGGGGTGAATATCAGAAAACTTTCGGATTTGTAAACTAAGAGAAGTTGCACAGCGGAAGTTAAAAACACACAACGCAAACACGGGAGGTTTTACTTGGTTCGGAGCCTAGGTCGACTCCTACTCCAAGGCCCACGGTCGTTGACCGTTTACTTTGGGCAATTCTATATAGGCAGAAAAACAATTTACAAATATTGATTACAGAGTAAGTGCAGTAAATTGAAAATCACTCTTCTTTACCGACGTCCGAAGTAGATTGACTTTTTCGGAGCAGCAGGACGTTGTCGGCTCGAGTTGGGCAGTTTCCAGAGCGAGGCGTGAGAGCAGAAGAGCGTAGAAGCGTTGTGTTCGAGATGTTCTTTGAAGCCTGGGCGTTGGGTGCTATTTATAGCACCTCGGGGCGCCCTGGACGTCGGGGGCGCCCCCGCACGTGTCACGTGATCCGAGATTCTCTCGGTCAACCTTTATCCCACTCGAATAGGGATGAGGTTTGACCCTGGGGGCGCCCTGGACGCTGGGGGCGCCCTGCTTGACTCCTTCCGCGCGGGCTTCTCGGCTGGATAAGGGTGATTGGCTTCGCTGGCATAGGCGCGGGGTGCCTTGGCTGCTGAGGGCGCCCTGAGCGCTGAAGGCGCCTTGGCTGCTAGGGGTGCCCTAGCTGCTGAGGGCGCCCCGGCCAGTAGTCAGCCGAAGCTCCTTTTTGCTTCATTTGTTTCTTGTTCACCTTAGGGGCGCCCTGGACACTCAGGGCGCCCTACTCAGCTGCTGCCTCACTCCTTTGAGGCTCTCTGAGCTGCAGACACACGTTCCTTTGGTCCTGCATCCAGGGTTAGTCCAAAAACAACATAAAGCAGTAAGTGGTTAGTTTTTATACAACCTTAGCTGTCTTGGTTCTGACTTTGGGCCTTCCAAATGGAGCCCTAGGTTGAACCGACACCTACTGTTCCCTCGACGGGGAACGCGTCCTCACCTACTCCTCTCGGGAGAATGTACCTGACGCCAACCGTTCCTCTGGTTGGACTTTTGCCACGCGGTCCTTCGCCAGGTCTTGGATACCGAGCTGTCCTTCTCCCGGTGCCTAGCAGTCCTTCGCTAGGGCTTTTTACTCTGGCATTCCTTCGCCAGTGCCTAGCAGTCCTTCGCTAGGGCTGTTTACTCTGGCATTCCTTCGCCAGTGCCTAGCAGTCCTCCGCTAGGGCTTTTTACTCTCGCATTCCTTCACCAGTGCCTAGCAGTCCTTCGTTGGGGCTTTTTACTCTGGCATTCCTTCGCCAGTGCCTAGCAATCCTTCGCTAGGGCTTTTTACTCTGCACACTCAAGTGACATGTTAGATAACAACTAAGACTTAACTTTTGAATCCTGTTGCCATTATCAAAACACAGGTTTGACTTTGGTGCTTTCTGCACCAACAATCTCCCCCTTTTTGATTTATGGCAACCCTAGTTCAAAAAGTTAGGTTTAATCAAAGCATAAAACCATTACTTTTGTTCCCTCCCCCTGGAAGGAATCTCCCCCTAGATTTTTCAAAAATACCTTGGGTTCTAAAACTTTACTTAGAATGATTTTCCACTTTGAAAACTTAAGTTTTAAGTACTTGGAAATCTTTTGATAACTTAAGTTTTAAAAGTACATAGAGGAGTTTTCGAAAACATGAGTTTTGAAAACTTTAAGTTAAGTACTTAGTAACTTTTGAAAAACTTTAAGTACTTTGTAAATTTTGAAACCTTAAGTTTTAAAGTACTCAAAAGTTTTGAAAACTTTAAGTTAAGTACTTACTAACTTTTGAAAAACTTTAAGTACTTTAAAAAACTTAAGTTTTAGAGTACTCAAAAGTTTTGAAAACTTTAAGTTAAGTACTTACTAACTTTTGAAAAACTTTAAGTACTTAGTAAATTTAAAAAAACTTAAGTACTTAGTAAATTTAAAAAACTTAAGTACTTAGTAAATTTTGAAAAACTTAAAACACTTAAGTACTTCTAAAAAGTTTTTTTTAGAAGCTTTGAGAAGTAGCTAACTTTTTGAAAAGAGAGAGTTTGAGATTTTGAAAACATTTGAACTTTCTCCTTTCCTATCTCTCCCCCTTTGCCATATATCAAAAAAAAATAGATAGATATAGCAGAAATTAAATTGCATAAAAGAATTAACTTTTGTAAGGGAAAATATTCGTATGATTTTGCTGTACTGAACCAAGACTTAGACCAAATCAGTTAGTTTTCTCTTGTAGGGACCTGTCTAATCCATTTAGCTACTTACTAACTGTTATAAGCAGTAGCTTTCGCTAGGGTTTGTCAAGTTAAGTGTTTCTGTTCAAGTTAGATTTTCTAAACTTGACACTTAACTTGATTGCTGTGTAAGTTGTATTTAGTGCCCCAATTGCAGCAGATGCACTGACTTAAAGCATCTTGAATTAAGGCAAAGACCTAAGCATCTCAACCCTTTCTAGGTTATCAATCAAAAAGTATCCTAAAGTGCTTGTGAGATGCTGGCTTCTAAGTCTATAGGTGCATGCAGTTCTAGGGTTAGGGCCTAGGTTAAGTCCATTTGTGAAGAAGCCCTAATTTTGAAAAAGGGGTAGTTTTGAAATAAAACTAAGTCAAAAAATAAAAGAATTTATTTTTAAAACATTTTCAAAATTAAGTAAGAGCTGATTTTGAAAGCATTTTGAAAGAAAAAAAACCAATAATATGTAGGATCGGGTCGACCGGCTAGAGGGGGTGAATAGACAGTTTATGAAAAATAAGCACTAACACTCGTCTTTAAAAAGAAATAAACTTGGTTGCAACAGAGTCGTTGCTTCCAAGGCAGTTGATGCTCAAACAGAAACTCCTTAAGGCGGAGAAGCCTTTACAGTTGTAGCACAGAGAAAGCTTAGAGAGAAAGAGAGTTTACAACTCAATGAATTGCATTAACTTCTAAAACTCCAAGCCTATTTATAGGTTAGGAAAATAAATCCAGATCGTAGATCTTTGATAGGATTTCTCTTATCTGTTGATCTGCAGATTCGATCTTGATGGTTGATCATGGATATATTTTAACCATGGCCTTTAGATCTGATTAAAGATAAATTAATTAGAGATTGATCGATAACATCTTTAAAACTTATCTATTTTTAATCGTTTAATCTTTCGGCTGAGATGAAGTTGCCGTTGAAGCTTGGTTCTATCCTTTGGTTGAAACTCGGCTCTATCCTTTAAGCCACGTCCACGAGCCCTTATGAAGCCACGTCCACAAGCTTTATTCGAATGGTTTGTGGTCAACAATTGCGGCTGTGATGAACTTGTGCTTTCGTTTGCCAAAGAATGCAAATGGGTTTGTGCTTCCACGTGGATGGGTGTTCAAGCCTCCATGCAATCTGCCTTCTTATGTGAGGTCAGCATTTGGTCAAGTGGTCAAAGTCCAACCTCCATGTAACCTCTTCTTAACTTCACATGGTCAAGCCAAGTCAATTATATTGACTTTTTGTAGGTAGATCTTCTGGGTAATTTCTGGCCAATCGGAGTCAGGCTCACCCGAACTCGACTCCGACCTTTCGCCCCTTGAGCGTGCTTCCTCCCGGATTCTCGTGCCTCGGACGTTGCACACGTCCTTCTCGCTCCACCGGCGTACTCTTCCGCAACTTCCGCGTCCCTCGGATTACACTGAGCCCGTCGGCTCACTTCCCTGCGTAATCCTTCTCGACCGCTGCGTCTTACGCTCGACTTCCTCCATTCCTAAGTTCCTGCATACTTAGACAGAGGGATTAAAAACACACTGGATCTAACTAACCTAGTTGATCACATCAAAACCAGCTGGGGCACCAATAATCTCCTCCTTTTTGATGTGGATCAACCCAAGTTTAGTTAGGGTAAACAAAAAAAAACAATAAAACTAGAACTAAATTAAGCAGTTAAGCATAGAAAAAAATATTGCAATCAATAACCACAACCTCCCCCTAAACTTAAGCTACTCTCCCCCTTTAATCACAGCAAAAATGGGGCACAAAAAATAGGGAAAGGAAAAAATATGATTAGAACTTAGAAAAATATGAAACATTTTTTTTTTAGCCGTGAATAGATTAAGTGCATATCACCGAAATTTAATTTTTGTACAGGTGAAAGATAAAATTATTTCTTTTTACAAAAATTTCCAAATTAAAATCTCTTTTGTATATTCAAAAAAAATAAATCATATAGTGGCAGAATAAAAAATTCAAAGATATATTTTTAAAATTCAAAAATCTCATGAAAAAATTAAAAAAATTTACCAAGTTTAATTGACTATGTATAGATCTCAAAAAAATCGGTTCTTGCAGAATAAATTAATTTTCTATTTTTAAAGTTAAAATTTTATTTTTCAAAAGAAACTTAATCATAAAATGTGTTAATGTATTTCTAATTTTGCAAGAAAAATTATGCAGTAATAGAAAACTAATTCAAAATTGATTTTGGTATCCAAAATAGATTTCTATTGACAGGATTTACTAAAAATTTGGATGGAATGTAATTCTTTGGCACCTTTTTAAATTGGCCTTTATGGTTTTTAAAATACCAATTCAACTTTTCAGGATAACTATTTTTCTTGTGTCGCAAACAGACAATATCACATTCTAATTTCTCAACTAAATTTTTCAGATCAATATTTTCATTTTTTAATTTAGAATTTTCTTTTTCTAATCTGCAATTAGATTTGAGCAAGGCTTTAACACCAGCATACAATTGATCATGAGGAAGAAAACAAACCTCACTTACCGGATCGCTTTCGAAAAGCGAGGTTCCTTCTTCGTTGTCGCTTTCTGATGTCGCTCCCCCTTCAACACTGCTCCCCTCTTGATGACTTGCCATCAGCGCAAGTCCCGCGTACACTTGAACTTCTGATTCGTCCGACGAAGTCTCGTCCCAGGTGGCCTTCAATGCCTTCTTTTTCTTTGGCTGGTTTTTGATTTTGGGACACTGATCTTTTAGGTGTCCCTCCTCGTTGCAGTTGTAGCATCGGACAGTTCGTTTCTTCGGAGACCGCCTTTTCTTCTGCATTCTCGAAAAGTTATTAGCTTTAAAAAACTTTTAAACGAACTTACTATTTGCGTTGTCTCGTCGTCCGTCGAGGATTCTGACTCCTTCTCCGTTCTCCTTGTGTTTAGGGCCAGATTCTTCGTCTTTCTAGATCCTGCCCACCGAGATTCGTGTAATTCGAAAATGGAAAACATTTCATCTAATGTACTTACCTCTAAATCTTTGGAGATGTAATAAGCGTCGACGATTGAGCTCCACTCCTGGGTCCTTGGGAAGGCGTTGAGGGCGTATCGAATGGAGTCGCGATTACATACCGATTCGCCGAGTTGGGTGAGTCCGGAGATTAGCTCCTTTATTTTGGCATGAAGTTCAGCCACCGTTTCTCCTTCCTTCATTTGCAGGTTTATCAGCTGGTTCCGGAGGAGATCCTTTCTTGCTGATTTGGCTTCAGAGGTACCCTCATGAAGTTCTAGGAACTTCTCCCATAATTCTTTTGCGTAGTGGTAGTTGCCGATCCGGTTTACCTCTTGAGTAGGCAAGACTGTTAGGAGGTGGAACTCGGCCTTACCATTGGCAACAGATTCCGACTGCTCCTTCTTATTCCACAAGCTTTCTTCTTTTTCATCCCCGTTCGCATCTTTAGGAACTGCAAAACCATATTTTATTGATAAAAGAATATCAAAATCTGTACGAAAAAATACCTCCATTTTTTTCTTCCAGACGGTGAAATCCCCTTCGAATTTAGGTGGATGAATGTGCGCGCCGGCCATCGTCTTGTTGCTTTCTCAGGCGATTAGTCCTTCAAAAGCGAACCCGCTTTGATACCACTTGTAGGATCGGGTCGACCGGCTAGAGGGGGGTGAATAGACGGTTTATGAAAAATAAGCACTAACACTCGTCTTTAAAAAGAAATAAACTTGGTTGCAACAGAGTCGTTGCATCCAAGGCAGTTGATGCTCAAACAGAAACTCCTTACGGCGGAGAAGCCTTTACAGTTGTAGCACAGAGAAAGCTTAGAGAGAAAGAGAGTTTACAACTCAATGAATTGCATTAACTTCTAAAACTCCAAGCCTATTTATAGGTTAGGAAAATAAATCCAGATCGTAGATCTTTGATAGGATTTCTCTTATCTGTTGATCTGCAGATTCGATCTTGATGGTTGATTATGGATATATTTTAACCAGGGCCTTTAGATCTGATTAAAGATAAATTAATTAGAGATTGATCGATAACATCTTTAAAACTTATCTATTTTTAATCGTTTAATCTTTCGGCTGAGATGAAGTTGCCGTTGAAGCTTGGTTCTATCCTTTGGTTGAAACTTGGCTCTATCCTTTAAGCCACGTCCACGAGCCCTTATGAAGCCACGCCCACAAGCTTTATTCGAATGGTTTGTGGTCAACATTTGCGGCTGTGATGAACTTGTGCTTTCGTTTGCCAAAGAATGCAAATGGGTTTGTGCTTCCACGTGGATGGGTGTTCAAGCCTCCATGCAATCTGCCTTCTTAGGTGAGGTCAGCATTTGGTCAAGTGGTCAAAGTCCAACCTCCATGTAACCTCTTCTTAACTTCACATGGTCAAGCCAAGTCAATTATATTGACTTTTTGTAGGTAGATCTTCTGGGTAATTTCTGGCCAATCGGAGTCAGGCTCACCCGAACCCGACTCCGACCTTTCGCCCCTCGAGCGTGCTTGCTCCCGGCTTCTCGTCCCTCGGACGTCGCACACGTCCTTCTCGCTCCACCGGCGTACTCTTCCGCAACTTCCGCGTCCCTCGGATTACACTGAGCCCGTCTGCTCACTTCCCTGCGTAATCCTTTTCGACCGCTGCGTCTTACGCTCGACTTCCTCCGTTCCTAAGTTCCTGCATACTTAGACAGAGGGATTAAAAACACACAGGACCTAACTAACCTAGTTGATCACATCAAAACCAGCCGGGGCACCAACATAATGAGCTAAATCTATTCTACTAAGCACAATCTTAACTGCCGAATAGAAAGGAACCAAGTACTCATAAGCTAGTCAACATAAGAAAGCCAACACAGTCATACAGTCAAACATAAGTCAACCCTACTGAGTAGGGGCTGTCAGATAGTTACTGGTACAATGCTAAGCACATCTAGGATGAGGGACCAGGATGATCAGATGGGCCAGGCTGCCATGAATCGAATCGTGCCATCATTTCAATGAATCGTGCATCGGCCACTTCTCGATCGGCTCGACGAGCGTCCATCTGCTCTATATGATAGGCTTCGACCTCCTCTCGGAGACTCTGAACCTGTGTCTCTAAATGTGTCACTCTCTGGTAGAGTGTCGGTGGAGGGGCTCATCGATGTATGCTCGGGCTGCTGCAGCGATGTCTCCAACGTTGACGTCAACCTCCTCGTCTGAGTCGATTGGAGCCCCGGCCTGCTGTCATCTCCAACTCAGAACCCCGGTACCGGACACCTCTATCCCGGCTAGGGCGATGTTTCTATAGCCTATTTCATCGTAATCGGTCAAAGCAGCCATCTCTCCCTCGGTAATGTTTCTACCGTGGTGATGTAATATGGACGTGATGATGTAGCAGTAGGGTGTGCGTACCCGCCCTTGCGTGGTAACACTGGATGCGTGTAGGATAGTATGAAACATGTGAAGTCCTATGTCGATGTCTAGCTGGTGAATCAAGGCGTACAGGAGAAAGGCGTGGAATGGTCGCATAGTGGTGACGTCCGTGGTGGATAATGGCAGAATACATCGGACTATAACCCTATATAGAGCGTACTCCTGGACCTCTAATTCGACAGACTGAAATCGTCTGGCCAGGGGTCGCCTAAAGAAGTATGAGTGTAATGTATCTAAGGTAATGTGAGAGTAAGGAGCATCAAAGGGAGGCTCCCTAGGAGGGTAACAACAGAAGGTGGATTGCGAGAGTCGTAGTCCTAGAATCCGGTTGAGTAATGTTTGTGTGATAGTTATGGGGATTCCTTGAACAGTGGTGGAGAACATGAGACTATCCTGTCTAATTATGTTATTGTAAAATTCTGCACATAAGGAAGTATTGATTGGGTGGGTGCAGAATACGAGATTGTCAAGTTGGTAAAAGTTTATGACGTTCATTGCTAAGGGACAGGATTGGGTGAAAAATTGTCTATTCAAGTAGCTCGTTTTGATAGGTTTATAGGTAGTACGAGCGAACTTATTACATAATTCTAAATTCGGAAACCTAGGATCAGGACTAGGTTGGGTACCGGGTTCTGCCTGGTTTGGTCGGCGTCTTCTAAGAGAAAGAATGTGCATTTAAAGAAAGTATGCATTTAATGAAAAATTGAAAAGAAATTAACTTAATTAAAAATTTTACCGGGATGCTCGGGGAGGCATTGTTGATGATGAGAGCTTGAGAGGGTTGCAAGATCTCTTAGAAAGTAGAGAGTTGAGGAGAAGGAGTGGTTTGAGTGTGAAGAGAAGAAGGGGAATGGAACCCCTTTTATAGGCAGTTTCAGGCGCCCTTTATCGGGAGGGCGCCCTATCTGCCGAAGGCGCCCCGGCTGGCGAGGGTGCCCTGACCAGGCCTGCAGTTACCTTTCGGCAGCTTTCTGCCGTTGAAGGACTATAGGAGGGCGTCCCGCCTGACGAGGGCGCCCTAGCCAGGGCTGCAGCTGCCTTTTGGCAGCTTTTGACCAACCTCGGGGCACCCTCAAGGGATTAGGCGCCCTAAGGACCTATTTTGACCCTAGAGGAGTGTTTTTGACCGGATTTGACCGGATTTGAGTGTTTTGACCAAGGTTTGTCTACATTGTCCGTGGTTTGACTGCTTTGACCGTAGTTTGATTATGTTGACCATGGTTTGACCAAGTTGACCATGGTTTGAAATATAGGATTAAACTACAATACAGGTATTAAAGGAATCATAATTGAGTTTAATTTTACTGTCTCACCCAATCTAGGGTTGTCAATCACGTTAGCCTTATAGGTTTTGTGAGACAGATTTTGATACATAAAATTTATTTTGAAAATCTTAATTAATTTTTGAAAGCATTTCAATTTATTTTGTTTGAATCTATTCTTAACTGAAAAATGTGTTAGATTTGAATTTAACAAAAAGTAATTTGAATTTGAAATTCAAAAATTGGCTTCCAGGTCTTGGCGAGGCACTAGACCTTCTTTGGCCGCAGCGTTATTGGATCATCAACCCTTTCCTTGACAAAGCCGTTTAATGAAATTTCATTTTCAAAATTAATTTTTGAAAAAGTTCTGGTCTAACTAGTTTGGATTTTGGATAGGTAGCTTCGGCTAGTTTCACCAGTCTAAAGAGACCAAGTAAACTTGATCTTATTAGAATTGGTTTCCCTAACGTACTATCATCTCACCTCCACCCAATACTATGTTTTCAAGTTTCAGTTAAGTTTGTTCAATCCTTAAACTAACCTAAGTCTAAGCATAATAAATTGCAGAAATTAAATAAACAAGCAAACATGCAAAATAAAGAAAGTTGGATTTTATCTAACAATGAATATAGTTTTCAGTTTGGCTCCCCCTGGACTAAAGCCACGGTAATGATTAGGCAAGATGTGAATCTTGTCCTTGGGGATCCAATACTGATTTGATCCAGTCGGTTTGTTCAGGCACAGTTTGGGTACCCATGTCTGAATTTTACCTCTAGACTGATTCAGTACAGCAAGGTAAGATCTTTGTCGGGATTTGGTTCTATAGCCAAGTCCGGATCGATTTAGAACGGACTTCTATTTTCCAAGAATCATGTCTAGACCCTTGGAACCAGAGGTAAATCGTTCTAAAGCTGATCTAAGATCCTTAACCTGAGTTTTCAGGGAGGAGTTCTCTTTCTCAAGTTTTTCAACTTGAGTAGGAGTTCCTTCTTGAACTTTCTCGGTTGAGGGTTTAGATTCAGCTCCCTCTTTCAGGAGTTTTACTTCCTGTCAGAGGGATTCGATTCGAAGTTTGGCTTTCGCCAAATCTCGATAAAGATATGAAATTAAATCGTTTAACTGACTTCTATTAAAGCCACTTACCTTGATTTCACCATCCTCTGAGAAGGTCAGTTTACCGTCGTCCTGTTCTGATTCTGACTCGGTCTCGACTTCTTCTGAGGCGGTCAGGGCTAGAAGGTTGGACTGGGGTACTTCTTCTTCTTCTTCAGAGGAAGATTCGTCCCAGGTTGCTTGCAGTGCTTTCTTTCATCTCGTCTTTTTAGTCTCCTTTAGGTTAGGACACTCTGACTTGTAGTGACCCTTTTTCTTGCACTCGTAGCAGGTCACGTTGGGCTTGTTTTTGTCGTTTGCGGGTTCAGCTGGTTCGTCCTTTCTTCGGCCGGCTTTCCGTCTGTTGGTTTGGTTCTTCAGCTCTTTGTAATAGCTTCGGGCCAGTCGGACCAGCTTAGTTTGTTCTCCTTCATCTTCTGTGTCTGAGTCTGAGTTAGACTCAGGTTCAGTTTGCGGTTTCTTCTTTGCTGACTTTCCAGTTTTACCTGCAATGAAGGCAATTCCTTTCTCGACCATATTGGAGTTAGTTTGTTCATGCAGTTCTAATTCGGAAAATAATTCGTCTAACTTTATTTTAGAAAGATCCCTTGAAACCTTGTATGCATCTACCATAGATGCCCACAAGGTATTTCTAGGGAAGGCGTTTAGAGCATACCTTATTAGGTCACGGTTTTTGACCTTGTGACCTATAGTGTGAAGACCGTTCATTAATTCTTGGATTCATGCGTGGAGTTGGCCAGCTGTTTCGTTGTCGGCCATCTTGATGGTGTACAGTTTGTTCAGGAGTATATCCCTTTTACTGATCCGAGTATCTGATGTTCCTTTGTGCAGCTTGATCAGTTTTGCCCAAAGCTCCTTGGCACTATTGAAGGGGCCTACCCGGTTCAGCTCCTCTTTTGTCAATACGCATTGGAGAGTCTGGGTCGCTTTTGCGTCGGCTTCTATTTTGCGCTTCAGAGCGGTGTCCCATTCTGAGTAGCTTTGAGGTAGTCCTTCGGCGTTTTTAGGGATCTCCAGTCCGGACTGGATGATGATCCACATGTCCACCTGAGTTTTCAGGTGGACCTCCATACGACTTTTCCAGTAAGAAAAGTCTTCTCCACTGAAAAGTGGAGGTCTGGCGGTGCTAAATCCTTCTTGCATGGCCATTTAATCTGAAATAAAATTTACTAACAAGAAGAGAAATTTCCAAGACTTGGTCTTGGATTAGTAGTGCGGGATGAATAAAATGAAATAACGAGGGGTGTTGCACCAACCTCGATTAATGAAAAAGAATCGAACGAAAGATAAAAAAAATTCGAACTAGATAAAGAAAAAAAAATCTGAAATTTTTTTTTTCAAACTGGTGGTTGCACCAAGTTTGAACTTCCCCGCTCTGATACCACTTGTTGGATCGAGAGAACCGATAGAGGGGGGGGGGGGTGAATATTGGAAAACTTTCGGATTTGTAACGCCCGCCCTTATATCTACTCTCGGGGCGGGGTTACGTACAACTCAATCATATAGTAATATTTTTTTCCTATCTTCTAGCATGACATTAAAACAATAAAGCAAGGGCTAAGGACTAAGCATGCTTGTTTAACTATCAAAGTCATTCTACAATATGATAGATTCACCAGTAATGTAACTCATAACATATTCCAATATAAAAGACTTCTAAAGGTAAACATCGTCATGCCAGGTCAATCTTAATCACCAACACTTATTGTCAGGGAACATAAACATAGGCACATTAAGTAGATATAGGATCATTCTTTCCCGAGCCACCACCCCACACATCTTCAGCCTCCTGCCTCTTCCTTCCATTTAAGTGTTATCTGCAGCATAAGACAACACATAAACTAGTAAGCATAAATGCTTAGTAAGGATCCTGTCCTACTCGCAAAATCCGTACGAAAGAATATAACATGTACACATAATGAGTTCATCAAAGCATGTTAAACATCCAAGTTTCTAACATGCAGTATCAAGTACCTCAAGCATACTCTTCACATATTACAAATATTTTCAAAGAATGTTTTCAAAACATTTCCATAATGGTATTACTTAAAAATACATCCATATCATATTGGGCCCTGTTGTGTACCAACTATCGCGCGGAACTATTGCGCGTTCCCTAATGAATTGGGGTAGCGAGCCACCAAGTCATTATCACCTTTTGCACTAATCCATATCAAAGCCCATTAAGCCAAGCCCATCATGAAATTTCATAATATTTCATGTTTATGAATTCATAATATTTTCTAATATTTTTCCTGAATTCATAACATTATTTACATAATATTTTATAAATATTATTCACATAATATTTCATGATAATAATATTTCATGAATTCAATAATATTGCATATTTATGAATTCATAATATTTCATAACATTTCATGATACTATTTCATGAATTCCATAATATTTCATATTTATGAATTCATAATATTTCATAATATTTCATGATACTATTTCATGAATTCCATAATATTTCATATTTATGAATTCATAATATTTCATAATATTTCATGATACTATTTCATGAATTCCATAATATTTCATATTTATGAATTCATAATATTTCATAATATTTCATGATACTATTTCATGAATTTCACCATATTTCATATTCATGAATTTATTTATATTTCCTAATATTTCATATGGGAAATTTCGGGGCGTTACAGGATTTGTAAACTAAGAGAAGTTGCACAGTGGAAGTTAAAAACACACAACGCAAACACGGGAGGTTTTACTTGGTTCGGAGCCTAGGTCGACTCCTACTCCAAGGCCCACGGTCGTTGACCGTTTACTTTGGGCAATTCTATATAGGCGCAAAAGCAATTTACAAATATTGATTACAGAGTAAGTGTAGTAAATTGAAAATCACTCTTCTTTACCGACGTCCGAAGTAGATTGACTTTTTCGGAGCAGCAGGACGTCGTCGGCTCGAGTTGGGCAGTTTCCGGAGCGAGGCGTGAGAGCAGAAGAGCGTAGAAGCGTTGTGTTCGAGATGTTCTTTGAAGCCTGGGCGTTGGGTGCTATTTATAGCACCTCGGGGCACCCTGGACATCGGGGGCGCCCCCCCACGTGTCACGTGATCCGAGATTCTCTCGGTCAACCTTTATCTCACTCGAATAGGGATGAGGTTTGACCCTGGGGGCGCCCTGGACGCTGGGGGCACCCTGCTTGACTCCTTCCGCGCGGGCTTCTCGGCTGGATAAGGGTGATTGGCTTCGCTGGCATAGGCGCGAGGCGCCTTGGCTGCTAAGGGCGCCCTAAGCGTTGAAGGCGCCCTGGCTGCTGAGGGCGCCCTGGCTGCTGAGGGCGCCCCGGCTGCTGAGGGTGCCCCGGCCAGTAGTCAGCCGAAGCTCCTTTTTTCTTCATTTGTTTCTTGTTCACCTTGGGGGTGCCCTGGACACTCAGGGCGCCCTACTCAGCTGCTGCCTCACTCCTTTGAGGCTCTCTGAGCTGCAGACACACGTTCCTTTGGTCCTGCATCCAGGGTTAGTCCGAAAACAACATAAAGCAGTAAGTGGTTAGTTTTTATACAGCCTTAGTTGTCTTGGTTCTGACTTTGGGCCTTCCAAATGGAGCCCTAGGTCGAACCGACCACTACTATTCCCTCGACGGGGAACGCGTCCTCACCTACTCCTTTCGGGAGAATGTACCTGATGCCAACCGTTCCTCTGGTTGGACTTTTGCCTCGCGGTCCTTCGCCAGGTCTTGGATACCGAGCTGTCCTTCGCCCGGTGCCTAGCAGTCCTTCGCTAGGGCTTTTTACTCTGGCATTCCTTCGCCAGTGCCTAGCAGTCCTTCGCTAGGGCTGTTTACTCTGGCATTCCTTCGCCAGTGCCTAGCAGTCCTCCGCTAGGGCTTTTTACTCTGGCATTCCTTCGCCAGTGCCTAGCAGTCCTTCGCTAGGGCTTTTTACTCTGGCATTGCTTCGCCAGTGCCTAGCAGTCCTTCGCTAGGGCTTTTTACTCTGCACACTCAAGTGACATGTTAGATAACAACTAAGACTTAACTTTTGAATCCTGTTGCCATTATCAAAGCATAGGTTTGACTTTGGTGCTTTCTGCACCAACACCTCCTGCTGCAACATCTATCATAATCCTGTCCATTTGGAGAAGACCCTCATAAAAGTACTGAATGAGTAGATGCTCACTGATCTGATGCTGTGGGCAACTAGAACAAAGTTTGTTGAACCTTTCCCAGTAGTCATATAGAGTATCTCCCACTACTTGTTGTATTCCACATATGCTCTTTCTGATAATTGCAGTTCTGGATGCTGGAAAGTACTTCTCCAAAAATGCTTTCTTCATAGAAATCCAGCTAGAAACATGCCCAGTAGGCAGGTAGTAAAACCAATCCTTCGCTGCTCTAGTCAGGGAAAATGGGAATGCCCTCAGCTTGATATCTTCCTCTGAAATCCCCTGAGGCTTCATGGTGGAGTAGACAACGTGAAACTCATGTAAATGTCTGTTGGGATCCTCCCCAGACTGATCTTGAAATTTGGGCAATAAATGGATGAGTCCTGATCTTAACTCAAAATCTCCAGTGAGCTCTGGGTAGGCAATGCAGGAATACTGAAAAGCATCATCTGGTGCTGCTAGTTCCTTCATGGTTTTCTGGTGGTCTGCCATAGGATCAACTGAATAAGCTGAGATAGACTGAGTAGGAAGAATAGCAATAGCCTCTGAAGCACTAATTTGGTTCCTCCTGGCTCTGAAAGTTCTTTCAATTTCAGGATCAAATTCTTCAAGAATACCACCTGCAGATCTGGTCATACACAAATACAAAAATTGCAGCAAATGTATACAAAATAATGAAGCAAGTAAAATGGATCACAAGATATGAAATTAAGCACACAAGCTAAAATCAAACAAACTCAACTAGGTTCCCCAGTAACGGCGCCAAAAATATTGATGTACCCCAAAATAGATGTCACGAATGTGAGTACTCAAATTTAGAATTTATAACTGAAAACCCTTGCTAGCAAAATAGAAATGTAGAATAGGGGTCTCAGGTCGTATTTTTTTTCCAAAGACTAGTCGTGAGTGTTCGAATTAAGCTTGAGAGTTATTTGTCGTCAAATGTTTTGGATTTCCGAGCTAAAATGGGGGTTTTGTTTTGCAAGTAAGAATGAAAGTAAAATTTGAAGTGGAATTGATTTAACTAGTAGAGTTAAACTAGGTATTGCAAGAATTGAACTTACAAACTAGGAAAATTGAACAAGACAATTTGAAATCCAAGATTGAAGTATAAAATGGATATCTATTGCAGAGATGAAACTAAGCTGTATCTACATTCGGAAATAAAGACTTGAATGTAAACTGAAACTGAAACAGGGAATAGTTGTGCAGGAAAATTCCCTGATCGGTTGGCTGACGATCAGATACAAACCTGATCGGTTGATAGACCAATCAGTAGCTATCTGGATCGGTCGAGCAGACCGATCAGTAGCTGATCAAAAACTGATACAGAACACAATTACTGAAGAACAGAATTCAAAAACTGGAGTTAACAAAAACTAAACATCAAACCCTTCCTCTGGCTCGAATTCTTCTTGCTGTCAATCAAGCTTCAGCTACGAACCCCCTAGCTCGACAAATTGCCAGATCTCAAGCCTCCGCGATCAATTCAGCTCAACTTGCCTCAAGAGAACCATCCTCTTGATCTCTTTGTTCTCGGCTTGTGGGAATGCGATGACAGCTCAGGACCAATCAGATCAACTCAGAGAACCCCTCTGACTTGCTCGGATTGATGAAGGATGGAGCACAACGAGAATCGATCGAATGATTTCAGAAACTGGCGAAACCCTCACCTAGCCTCTTCTCAGCGACAAATTGATTAGAGAAGCTCCCGGAGACGCGATTCTGACGATCTGGAACTCAAATCAAACTCAGATTCAATGTGGCCGCGCTATCGATTGAAGAAACGAAGAAGAAAGAGCAAAAACAGTGAAGAACTCGGAAGAACAGCTGCGACACGCGACGACCCACCCGGCGCGGAGAAAATTTTGATTTAAATTTCCACTTGAAAACATGAACGATTGTGATTGTTTTGATCCAATCCAATGGTCTGATCAAGTCAGATCGAACCCAAACTTCCCAGATCTTGATCAAGGGCTCTGATCTACTTGTCCTTAACTCAGATCTCTCAGATCTGAAGCCGATGGCTCAGATCTTCTCTTCTCTAGCTTGGACTATCTTGATCCTCTAGTGCTTGATCCAACGGCTAAATCAACTCTGATCTGGCCCAAACTTTCAGATCTTGATCCATGAACTTGATTAAGTCTATCTTGAGCTTGGCTCGACCAAAAGTTGGTGGATGACTTAGATCTAACCGTTCTCTTGAATGGACGACCCATGTTAATCCGATGCTTGATCCCTTTGATCCAGATCCAATTCTGACCCAAGTTTGACCCAATATGATCCAGGTCCATGTTCATTTGAAACCTACAAAATGATATTAAATTTATGTTCCAAAACATCTTAAATATAGAATGAATTGAATCTTAAGCTAAAATGGAGACAATCCATGAAACCTAATACAAATGCAAACTTAAGCATATGAAAGTGGATCAAAACATGGATTTGAGGGCCTAATTTAATCAACAAAATAAAAGTTATAAATGCTCCAGACACATGACTGGAGACAAATTGAAATTCACCAAAATCAAGTTCAAGAACCTAGGCTCAGTAGCATTTGGCAACAATGTTACACTCAAAGTCATTGGGTCAGGTAACATTGAACTCAAGTCTGATTTTGTGATTAAGAAAGTACTCTTGGTTGAAAATTTTAAATTCAATTTGCTTAGTATAAGTCAACTATGTGATACTGGCTACGTAGTTACATTCACCAACTCTGACAACCTGATTAGAAACCTCCAAGACTCAGAAGTCATGCTTAAGGGTACTAGGAAAAATAACGTTTATAATATTAATTTACCTTTAGTAGTAAAATGCTTCTTGACTCAATTTGAAGAATCCAACCTCTGGCATAGGAGATTAGATCACACTCATGTTAAACTAATTTCTAAAATTACCCAACTTGGTTTAATTAAAGGTGTACCAAAAATTAAGAACTTTGAAAACACAATCTGTAACTCATGTAACCAAGGCAAACAAACTAAGTTTAACCACAAACCAATTCAATCAGACTTAACCCAAACTACACTTGAGCTCCTGCACCTTGACTTATTTGATTCACACGGAGCCAAGTCACTAAGTGGGAATCGGTACTATTTAGTAATTATCGATGATTACTCTAGGTTTACCTGAGTTAGGTTCCTAAAAACTAAGGTTGAAACCTTGAACCTATTTATTGACTTATGTAAAATAATTGAAAACTAAAATGATACTAAAATCAAAAGACTCAGAAGTGATCACGGGGGAGAATTTGAAAATCAAAGGTTTGAAGAATTTTGCAAAATAAATGGGTACATACATGAGTTTTCCTGTCCTAGAACCCCCAACAAAATGGGATAGTGGAGAGGAAGAATAGAACCCTTCAGGAAGCCGCTATAACCATGCTGAATGAATTTAACCTAGCTAACCAATTTTGGGCAGAAGCAGTATGTACAACATGCTACATCCAAAATAGGATTCTAATTAACAAAAGACATAGTAAAATCCCTTATGAACTATATTACCATAGACTGCCTAACCTACACTACCTAAGAGTCTTTGGGTGCAAAGTCCATATCTTAAACACCAAGGACTACCTAGGTAAGTTCCAATCCAAGTCAACCCCAGTGATCTTCTTAGGATATTCAACAACGAGTAGGGCCTATAGGGTTTACAATAAACAAACTCACAAAATTGAAGAAATGACTAACTTAATTTTTGATGAGGAAATTGAACCAAAAATTGATAATCAAAAATTGAACCAATCAAATATTGATCAGGAAGACAATGGACCAACAATTGAACCATCAATTGAACCTCTAAATGAACTAACTGTTGAACCAACTACTGAGGTCTCAACTGAACCTATAATTGAACGACCCAAGTAGTTGAACCAAACACTGAATCGAACCGCACAGCCGGACCTGAGGCTATACCTTGCACCAGAAGAACCAAGAAACCCAGACTCAGTCACCCTTCTGATCAAATTATGAGTGATCCACCCTTAGGAGTCAGAACTAGGTCTTCCTATAGATATCTTAGTCAAATCACGTTAATTTAAAAATTGAACCTAAGACTATAGAGGAAGCCCTACCTGACCCGGATTGGATCATAGCTATGCATGAAGAGTTAGCCCAATTTGAAAGAAACCAAGTCTGGGAACTAGTACCTAAACCTGAGGGTAAATCTGTTATAGATACTAAGTGGGTGTTCAGAAACAAATTAAATGATCAAGGGGAACTAGTTAGAAATAAAGCCTGCTTAGTAGCTAAAGTTTTAGTCAGGTCGAAGGGTTAGACTATGATGAAACCTATGCCCCAGTAGCCAAACTTGAGTCAATTAGAATGTTGTTTGCCTTTGCAGCCCATAGAGGGTTCAAGCTATACCAAATGGATGTTAAGTTTGCCTTTTTAAATGGGTTTATCAAAAAAGAAGTCTATGTAGGACAACCGCCAGGATTTGAGGACCTAGAAAAACCTAAGTATGTTTTTAAACTTAGAAAAGCACTGTATGGGTTGAAACAAGCACCTAGGGCATGGTATGAACGTTTATCAACTTATTTAATTTCTAAGGAATTTAACCAAGGTCAAATTGACTCCACCCTTTTTGTTAAAACCTTAAAAAATAACATATTTATTACCCAAATTTATGTTGATGATATAATTTTTGGATCCACCAACTCTAACTTTCTAAAAAATTTGTAAAAATAATGGAAAGTGAATTCGAAATGAGCTTGGTAGGTGTGCCCAACTTTTTCTTAGGATTACAAATTAAACAGACTGGAGATGGTAATTATGTTCACAAATTTAAGTATGCTAAGGAGTTAATAAAGAAATTTAAAATGGATAACTCCAAAAGCATAAGTACCCCTATGGCCATAAATGTCAAAATTGATAGTGACCCTGAAGGTAAGCCTGTTGATCTTAAACTATACTGAAGTATAATTGGTAGTCTACTTTACTTAACAGCTAGCAGACCTGATATCCTATTTTCTGTAGGAATGTGTGCTAGGTATCAAACTTGTGCTAAGGAATCCCACTTAGCAGCCCTAAAACGAGTACTTAGGTACATTAAGGGTACCCTAAATGTAGGGATTTGGTATCCTAGGACTTCCACTTTTGAATTGTCAGGATTTTCTGACTCTGACTATGCTGGGTGCAAATTAGATAGAAAAAGTGTTAGTAGGAGCCCTAGAGCCTATTATGTGATGATTGACAAGGGATTTTTTTGTATCATATTCTATCATTAATAAAGACATGTTTGGTTATTATACTTACTTTATTATATGTGCCAAATAACTAAGTATAATAATGTTCTTGGGTAGTAGGTTCTTATATATATCATATCGATAGTGAGATGATGTAGAGAACACTACACTAAACTATTCCTAGTCAAGCATTAATATTCAAGGACAATATTAATGCATGGAGACTAGCATGTAGAACAACTGATGACTTGAGCTCACAAGTCATGGATATGTGATATCGAGTTGACACATGGGTATACATTAGAGAATGTGTACTGAATTGACCCGCCATGAGAAAGTTTCAGAGATTGTCATATGAATGTCATAAACTTTCTCATGTGACTATTGGTATGAATAGTCCTTAGACCTGAAGTCACTACGGTTCCCTACATAAGAAGTTATGTACTTTGGTATCGTCAAACATCACCTATAACAGGGTGGACTATAAAGGTGATCACTGAGTATGTAATGAATTATGCGGAGGGATGTGAGTGATGTATATGGGATCTATCCCTCCCATATGACAGGAGTGATATCTGTGGGCCCCTTGATCAAGTAGGACTACTAAAATGCATGGTCATGCTCAAATAAGTCAATATGAGATATTGAGCTCATTTGATTGAGTGAGTCTACTCGGGGATCAAGAAACACAAAGATTGATTGAGGATGACACGATCTATGCCTCATTGGTTAATCTAGATATCAAGGATAGAAGGACAAGGTTATACATTATCATAGTCACGGATGTTAAGTCGGATCTCGACTTTTCTTGTTACTTGGGTAGCAATGATGCATTGCTAGATGCCGCTCATTGCTTATGTGTCTAAAGCTGTTTAGACACATTGTCAACGTCACGAGAACCTATTGGTTCACACACTAAGGACATGATGCTTCGGGAGATCTGATCGGGAGTCGGAGTTGGGAACTCGGGAGATCTGATCGGGAGCCCGAGTTGGGAACTCGGGAGATCTGATCGGGAGTTCGAGTTGGGAACTCGGGAACTCAGGAACTCGGATCCGAAGCTCGGCACTCGGCAGACTGGGTCAAGAGCTCGGCACTCGGCAGACTGGCCTGGGAGCTCGTCAGACTGGGTCGGGAGCTCAACACTCGGCAGACTGGGCTAGGAGCTCGGCAGACTAGGTCGGGAGCTCGGCACTCGGCAGACTGGGTCGGGAGCTCGGGGACTGGGTTGAGAGCTTGACGACTTGCTCGGCAGACTTGGTCGGGAGCTCGGGGACTTGCTTGGGAGACCTAGTCGGAAGCCCAAGAGGCCCGATTGGAATTGCAGGAGAAATTCATTAAAGTGTTTAATGAAGGGAAGAGAAAAGTCTCTCTTCATTTGATGAAGAGGAGGTGAAGATTCACATGGAAAGATGTGCTCTTTATTGGCTTTAATGAAGGGAAGCCAAAGAGACAAAAGACTATTCATATTCATGGGATGAGTATAAAAGAGGGTCTTGTCATTTTGAATGATAAGTGTGTGAGCTTTCCCATCTTCCCTTCCTCTCTTCTTCCTCTTCTCCCTCTTGGCCAAAACCCCTTTAGGGTTCTTGGTGGTCTTGTGAACTACCTCAAGTTGCTAGCACAACTAAGGTAGTTCTTCTCAAAGTTGAGAGATCGTGTCCGTGTGAATACGCATAGAGGCATGGATGCTTGTACGTGCAAGAGATCCGGCGGCACTTGGACGAGCGGGATAACACAAGGGCACGCTCCAATGGTATACACTGTAGATAAATCTATTAAATAGATGAACTTCGTACGAGTTTTCTTTCGTATGGATTGCTCGAGGGTTCTTGTTTCCGCTGTGTTTTGTGTTTATGTCACCGGGAGAACCCAACAAAGTACAAGTGGAAGTTGCCAACTATTAGGACATAGCCTAGTCAGCTGGTGTAGCAGAAAGCAACACTGCGTTGCACTGTCCACTACAGAAGCAGAATATGTTGCCCTATTAGAATGTGTAGCACAACTTTTGTGGATGATGCACACTCTTAGGGACTTTCATCTTGACTACACCCAAACCTAAGTCTATATTGATAACATTAGTTCAATCAACTTGACTAAAAACCCAATTCAACATTCCCGAACAAAACATATAGAAGTTAAACATCATTTTGTAAGGGATCATGTAGCCAGGGGTGAAATAATACTTAAACATGTGGATTTAAAATCCAACTTAGCTGATATCTTTACCAAACCCTTACCTGAGTCTGAGTTTAGCTCACTAAGAAGGCAGTTAGGGTTGTGCTTAGTAGAATAGGACTGATCTATATTATTTTCTTAAAAACTTTTCCTATTTTTCTTAATTTTTTTTGGAAATTAGCAAATTTATCATGTCTTTTATCAAGTTTTTGAAATTTAAAATGATTTTCCGACTTAGTTTTATTTCAAAAACTACCCCCTTCAAAACTAGGGTTTTTTGCAATTGGACTTAGCTTAGGCCCTAACCCTAGAACTGCATGCACCTATATATCTAGAAGTCAGCATCTCACAAGCACCTTAGGGTACTTTTGATTGATAACCTAGAATGGGTTGAGATGCTTAGGTCTATGTCTTGATTCAAGATGCTTTAAGTCAGTGCATTTGCAGTAATTGGGGCAATAAATACAAGTTGAACAACAATTAGGTTAAGTGTCAAGCTTAGAAAATCTAACTTGATCAGATCACTTAACTTGATTAACCCTAGCGAAAGCTACTATTTATGACATTTAGTAAGTAGCTAACATGGTTAGATAGGACCCGAACAAGATTGGTTTAATTTGGTTTGGTCCAGTTTTTTTATTAGAGTTGGTTCAATACAGAATTCCAATTTCATACTAACTCTAATTTACTTGCTGTAATTAGTATAAATTATTTTTTGATATATGGTAAAGGGGAGAGAAACAAAAGAAAGAGGGAAATTTTTTTCAAAATTTTCTATCTCTTTTTTTAAAAAGTAAAGTAGAAAGTTCTAAGTGCTCAGTTTTCAAGTACTTTTCAGTTTTTAAATACTCCAAAGTTCTTTAAGTACTTAGAAAAATGTTTTTAAACTATTTTGAGTATTTCAAATTTATTCTAAATGTTTTTTAAATACTTAAAAAGGTTTTAAAATTTTTTCTAAGTATGTTTCAAGTGCTTCAAACTTTTTCTAGGTGCTCTTAAAATACTTCGAAAAGGTTTCAAAATTTCTAAGTGTATTTTGAAAAACATTTCTAAAGAAGTTTTTTCTTGGTAAACAAATTTGCCTGAGCTAAATTATTTTACAAAAAATTTGTTGGCAAATAAATTTTTTTTCTTAGTAAACAAATTCTTTTTGTGAGAATGTTTTTAAGCAAATTTTTTATGTTGGGAAATTTTTTTCCAAGATCTCAAAATTAAAACTTTGCAAGGAAAATCAGTTTTCGAAACTTGTTTTGCCTAAGTAAATTCTCAAAATATTGAAATAAAAATTAGGCTTACAAAACCTTTTCAAAAATTGCCTAAGTGTTCTTGAGTACAATTGCTTTATTTTCAAAAAACACTTAGTCAAAAAGCTTTTGCTAACTCTTGAAAAACACTAAGCACTTAGAAAGTTTACAAAACCCGCATGATATTGAAAATTTCAGGGGGAGATAAAATTCTATTATTAGATTGTTAGTATTGTTAGATTACTATAATATGTTTTTAACTTAACTTTTTGAACCGTGTTGCCATAATCAAAAAGGGGGAGATTGTTGGTGCTGGAGCACCAAAGTCAAACCTTTGATTTGATTATGGCAAAGGGTTCAGAAGTTAAGATTTGGTTGTGATCTAACAAGCTGATTAAGTGTGCAGGAAAGTCCTAGGTACACTAGGCACTAAGTCCTGGTTCATTGAATTGGGCACTAAGTCCTGGCCTCGAGCTGGGCAACTAAGTCCTGACCTAAAGTTGGGAAATAAGACCTGGTGAGTAAAGCTGGGAACTAAGACCTGGTGAGTGAAGCTGGACACTAAGACCTAGTCGAGGACTGGGCACCGAAGACCTGGTGAGTAAAGCTGGGCACTAAGACCTAGTCGAGGACTGGGCACCGAAGACCTGGTGAGTGAAGCTGGGCACTAAGACCTAGTCGAGGACTGGGCACCGATGACCTGGTGAGTGAAGCTGGGCAAAAGTCCAACCGGAGGAGCCGGTTGGCAAAAAGGTAAATTCTCCCGAGAGGAGTAGGTGAGGACGCATTCCCCGTAGGAGGGAACATTAGACGTCAGTTCGACCTAGGGTTCCATTTGGGAAACCCAAAGTCATAACCAAGACAGCTTAGGCTGTAAATAATGTCTAACATATCATATATTTGCTTCTTGTGTTTTGGAACTAACCCTGGTTGCAGAAAACGAAGGGACAGTGTTTCTGCCGCTCAGGCGCCTCATTGGAAGGAGGCGCCTCACTAGGCTAGGCGCCTGTATGGATACAGGTGCCCCAGTGCAAGGGCAAACCAAGACCATCGAAGCAAACTGCCACGAAAGCCTTTGGACCAAGTCAAGCTAGGCGCCTGTGTTAACACAGGCACCCCAGACAGCTCAGGCGCCTCAATGAAATGGATTAGCGCTGACCGAGCCTGCGAATTAGAGTTCTTGCAGGAGAGGCCACGTGTCAGGCGCCCCTTTCAACACAGGCGCCTAGGGGACCACTATTAAAGGGGGTTCACCCCCAAGGCTTCAAAACAACATGCAAATCTCGCTTTCAACACTTTCGCTCATGTGCTACGCCCCGACAAGCTCCGAACTCGCGATTCAAGCGCTGACGACGACCTGCTGCTCCGAAATTCCATCCACACCGGTCGTCGATAAAAGCTGTCATTTCTTAAGTGTTGTAATTCTCTTTTTCGATTCTATATCTGTACTCGAAACTGTAATCATTTCTACGAATATAGAATTGCCCAACGTAAACAGTCAAGGACCGTGGGCCTTGGAGTAGGAGCCGATCGCGACTTAAAACCAAGTAAACCAAGCTATGTTAGCGACTCTTGTTTTACTCTTTCCGTTGTATTTTTCTCTTAAATTTTACGAAAATTTTTGATCGATATTCACCCCCCTCTATCGATTTACTCCGATCCAACTAATATGGGGGTTGGTGAGGAAGTTCAATTAAGATCCTTTAGTGGAATAGATCGTAATTAATGGATCGGGTTTAGATCCATTAGCGGGCCAAGATCCAACTCCTCCTCTTGGTCCCTACCTTAGCCCTATATATACTCCATGGGATCATGAAACCAAGGCTTAATCATCCAAGAGATATCCAAAGCCTCTCAATTCTTCCCTTTCCACTTCTCTCTCTCCTAGGGTTTCCTATTGGCCGGCGGCAAGGGGTGAGGAAGAGAGGTTGCGCAAGACTTAGGGAAGGGGAAGAACTCATCACTTCTTCCTCTCCTCCTCATCCTTCTCCTCTCTTCATCCCTAGGTTGCTCGGCTGGACTTGGAGCAGGAGGCGGTGGCGGCATCTTCCATTGATGTTGGCCGGCGGTGAGGAAGTGGAGGAATAGGGTTCGGCGGCTCGGTTTTTCCAAGGAGAAGAGGTGTTCCTCTTCTTCTTCTACACCTTCTTTATCTTCCTTTCACATCTATGCTGGTCGGTGCAAGCTAGGAGGAGTGCTCTTCATCCTTGGGTCCCCGCGGCATCCACCTTATTGGTTAGGGTTTTCAGCTAGTGAAGGAAAAGAAGAGAAGGTGAAGACTTGGTGCTTTGGTGATCCCGGTTCTCGGTAGCTTGTCGCACACATGATGTCCGGGAGGAGAGGGTATAATCCCTCCCTAAGCTCCTTATGTTATTTTGTGCCTCTATACTTTGCTTCGTCATTTCATGTGTGTTATTTAATTATTATGATTGTGAATAATGGTGACTAATTAATTAACTGGATCCCGACCGTAAACACAAGAACCAGCGATCCACTCGTCGCCTTTTCCACGGTCGTTCGGTTAGAAGAATTACAAGGCTCGATCTTTGTGATTGGTCGAGTTGTAATTCGTACCGAACGATACGACGACCAGATGGTCGTTGGGAGACGGGTCTCCATTCGGATTAATTTTTAATCCGTAGACATGGAGAGGTCTTCTAAGGACGACCAAGAATTCACTTAGGAAACCCGCCAAGCCATACCCAAAACCAACCACCTCATCTCCTTGTCCACTACTTGCGCACGTAAAGGAGGAGGATGTGAAGAAGAAAGAAGAAGAAAGTGGAGAAGAAGAAGGAGAAGAAGAAGGAGAAGAATCTCAATTCTTCTCCTCTTCACAGCCGACGTCGCAACCTCCCAAGATCGCCGCCGGCAGCCCACCTCCTTCTCTTCTACTCCACGCCGAGCCCTGAGAAGCACTTTCTAGTCTTGCTGAACCCTCACGCCAAGAAGGAAGAAGACTTGAAGATGGATGAAGGAGAAAACTCCTTCTCTTCTCCTTTTCCTCACTGGCGCAATATCAACCCTAGGAGAGAGAGTATAGACAGGGTTAGGGTTTTGGGTTCTTGTGTGATGGATGATTAATTAGCCTTGTATCATGACTCCTATGGGGTATATATAGGACTATGATAGGAACCATGAGGAGGAGTTGGGTTTTGGCCTGCTAATGGATCCAAATCCGATCCATTAATGGAGATCCATTCCACTAAAGGATCCCCATTGAACTTCCTCACCAACCCCCATATTTTCATATGGGCTCCACCTATTATGAGTTGTCCATCTCCCCGTGTTTAAGATATCAAATGCTCGATAATTAATTTAAATTACTAACAATTTTAATTAATTATCCTCTTGATCCTTGACTAGTACCACTCAACCTTTTCATCATGTTGGGCCATAGTCCACTTGCAAGATTTAACATGACGATCCTTTTGAGCTCATCAAGGGGGCATCATCATGGTGATTAACTAGGACACGGATTCTGTCAATAATCAATGGCACACCATGTAGATAAAATTATTACCCAACTTACCGGGCCTATCGATCTAACAGAATAGATCTCGCCTATTGATAAATCAAAGTATAATAATTAAATACACGTGTCCGTTATTATTTCGAGATTTAGAGATTGTACTCCATAATATAAACCGAGGTCTAATCTAATTTATAAAGTCAGTATAAAATTGGATGACCTCTCTTTTAGTCCTACTCAATGCACACAAAGCGCACTAGTTTAATTCTATGGTTAAGACAAACCACACCTAATTACACTACAACCATCCCGATGATTTGTCCAACTCCATCTCGGTTGTGAGCCTCTTTCTTATACTTCTGCAAGGAACTGAGAACATGATCTTCTGTGCGTCACCACGCACTATGTTATCTACTGTAGGATGTGTATACTGAAGGACATGATTTCATTATATGAACATCTTCATTTCGAAAAGAAAATCACAACTACACTAGGTGCCTGTTTATATTAGTACATGTACGAAGTCCAATTACATTGCATTGTAGATAACATGGTGTGTGGTGTCACACGGAAGATCATGTTATTAGTCCCTTGCTTAGTATAAATAAGAGGCCCACAACCGAGATGGAATTGGACAAGCCATCGGGATGGTTGTAGTGTAATTAGGTGTGGTTGGTCTTGACCATAGAATTACACTAGTGTGCTTTGAGTACATTGAGCAGGACCGAAACCCGAGGTTATCCAATTTATACTGACTTAATAATTGGATAGGACCTCAGTTTATATTATGGAGTACGATCCCTTAATTCCGAAATAATATCGGGCATATATTATTAATTATTGTTTCTTTGATTTATCAATGTGCGAGATCTATTCTGTTATATCGATAGACCTGATTAGTTGGGAAATAATATTAATAATATAATGTGCCGATGATTATTGACGGAATCCGTGTCCTGGTGAGTCAGGATAATGAAGCCCCCTTGATGAGGTCGAAAGGTTCATCATGCTAAACCCTGTAGGTGGATTTGATCCAGCATGATGATAAGGTCGAGTGGTACTAGTCAAGGACTCAGAGGTTAATTAATTTGAATTGTTAGTAATTTAAATTAATTAACGGACATTTGAGATCTTAAACACCGGGGGGGGGGGGGGATGGACGACTCGTAATAAGTGGAGCTCATATGTAAATATGGGGGTTGGTGAGGTAATTCAATGGGGGTCCTTTAGTGGAATGGATCCTCATTAATGGACCGGGTCCATTAGCAGACCAAGATCCAACTCCTCCTCATGGTCCCTACCGTAGCCCTATAAATACCCCATGGTGACATGAAACCATGTTGATGATTAATCTAATAGATCATAAGAAACCCTAGCCTCTACTCTTCTCTCCTCTCTCTCTCTCTCTCTCGTTTCACTCTGCGACGCCGAACGGAAGAGAATAGTTCTCTTCTCCGATTAATTGCAAAGCATGGAATTAATCAGGCACTTCTCCAATTAATTACAATGCATGCAATTAACTTTTGCTCTTCTCCAGTTAATTGTAAGCAACTCATGCAATTAATTGCAATGCATGCAATTAACTTTTGCTCTTCTCCAATTAATTGCAAGCAACGCATGCAATTAAGTTTTCTCTTCTCCAATTAATTGCAACACATGCAATTAATTTTGCTAATCCTTCTCCAAGGCCTCCAAGGCTTGATAAGCGGTGATTGGTTGAAAGTGGAAAAGTGAACTTTGTCTAAGAAGCCAATATGCGCTGATGGTGAAGAGATCAAGCCCTTGACAGAGAGAAATTGCGTGGAGAAGGAATGTCCTTCACGCATATGCGACTTTTGATCTCTCTATGGAGATCGGCTGGTTGCTGTGCGTGGAGAGGCTTTGAGCACCGACTGTGAACTATGGGGATGTTGTTATCCAAGGAGTAAAGTCGCTCGCGACCTTGACTTGGAGCAACTCATAGTTCGAGCGTCGACGGCGGAAGAGAAGAGAGGTAGGGTTTGTGTTTGGATTATCTTCTTCCTTGGAGCGGCCGGCGGCACCGCTTTGGGAAGGGATTGGTTGGCCCAAGGAGAAGGGATCGACTTGGTGACCACGGTTATTGGTAGATCGTCGCCCATAGGACGTCCAAGAGGGGAGTGTCATACGGTAGAAGATCGTAAGGTAACGGAAGGTATAATTCTTCCTTGGCTCCTTATGTTTTATTTGTGCCTTATTCATTTGCCTCATCATTTTATGTGTGTTAGTTTATTAATTTGATTTCATATCATAGCTATTAATTCACTAACTGGACCCCGACCATAAACACAAAAGTCGGCGACCAATTCATCGCCTTTTCCGCGTTCGAATGGTAAGCAAAATACAAGGCCAATTTTGGTAATTGGCCAAGTTATATTTTGGATCGTTCGATACAGCACGAGACGGTTGATGGGAGACGGGTCTCTATTCGGATTAAATTTTTAATCCGTAGGCATGGAGAGGTTTCTCGGGTCGACCAGGTATTCGCTAAGGAAGCCCGCCAAGCCATACCCAACAATTGGTATCAGAGCTGAGGTTTCCGGCTTTGTGTGTTTGAGGATTGGTTACTTTTTTGCATTTTCATTCATTTTATTTAGCTGGATGATATGTGGATGTGCGTAGGCTAATTTTGTGTTGCAGACACGAGATTCCAACTTATCATGGCCAAATAATGATTGTGTGAATGGTTTTGCAAAGTATTGTAATTAATAAATCCTCGAGGTTGACGAGGTAACGACATGACTAGAGATGCATTGGAGACCAGGGTCATGAAAGTTGGAAAATCTAGAATTTTCTATTTTTCATATGGTGGTTATGTGCTTGTTGTATGAATGTGCTAGTTAAAATTCCTTGTAATAAATTACTAAGTGGGAGAGGGACCCTAAGGGTCCCGTGACTTCCATTATAATCTGATAAGTGATGCGAACAAGTCTACGCGTCAGCTCTGAGTGCCTTCCTCCCCATCGGATGGACTTGTTCTACGGATCACTGGGTTCGGAAAAGACTATAGAAAATTGTTAAAGAGCGTGTGTACTTTCCCATCGAAAGGCACATAATCAGAGATAATTTTCTTAGTGTCGTGTAATGGTGAACTGAGATGCGAATAATAGTATCCTCCCCATCGGAGTCACTGCTATTATTTTGCAGAGCCGAAGGAAACCAACTATTGATCTTATTTGTCAAAAAGTTAGGTTGACAAGATAGTAAGATCGATGGGTAAAACCTCCTCTTACGAATGTAGGGATTCGTATACGTCCATACCATCGTGGCATGCAAATTTCTCGGTGTATAGGGGTGTTGGTTGATTTCGAAAATTAATTGTTTTGAGGAATCAATTTATTTTCGATTTCTAAAGTAGTGTATGTTGTGATTCTTAGGATTTTCAAAATAGTCTTTAATCCCACTAGCGACCATACTTAAGGAAAATAAACTTAGTAGCCCCAATTACATAGACTGGAAAATAAACCTAGACATTGTCCTTTCCACAGAGGATTACAAGAGGGTACTCTTCAAAGAATGTCATGAAGATGATGGCTTACCTCAATAAGATTGAGGATCTTGGAGGACAAATCGACGGGGAAACCCAGGTCGATATTACGCTTTAATCTCTGCCTAGGAGTTTTGAGCAGTTCCGGCTCAACTATAGCATGAATAAGCATGAGTATACGTTGGGAACTCCTGGGAGAACTCTAAGTGGCAGAGGGGCGATTTCATCAGAACCTGCAGTCCTTGGGAACTCAGATAGTTTCTACTTCTGTGCCGAAAGGCAGGAAGAAGAAGAAACAAGGTGGGTTCAAGAAGGCAGTAGCATAGTAGGGACCAAGGACTAGCGTGAAGAAGCTGAAAGGCAAGTGCTTCACATATAAGCAAACTAGGACATTGAAAGGCGAACTGTCCCCGTCATCAACACAAAAAGTATATCTTTTTCTTTTGTCGATGTAACATGTTTAGTTGAGTTATCTACTGGTAACTGGTGGGTAGATACGGATGCCACTAAACATGTCTGTAATTCTTTGCAGGGGTTCCAGGAAGCCCAACGACTAGCTAAGGAAGAGATTACTGTCTACAAGGGATATGCTACGGAGGTGGCTACTATTGCAGTGGGAGTTAATTATTTGTCTTTAGAAGATAAGGTTTTGGTTTTAAGATTGCTTTTATGTACCTAATTTAGAAAGAACTCTAGTTTAGTTTATAAAATAAAAGATATTCTATTGCTTTTTATGAAAAGTGGAATAGAAAGATTATCTGTGTAGGTACATTGATAGACAATTGGTACACTTTAGAACCAAAAGCTCCCACGATGTGAATAGTTGTTAATAGCTCATCATCTAACCAAAATAAGAGAAAGGTTCCTTCCGAGATGAACCAAACATACCTTTGGCATCTATGGCTTGGTCTTATTAACCTTAGTAGGATTCAAAGTTCGATAGCCGATGGACCCTCGGGTTCATTGGTGGTGGGAGACTTCCCAACCTTTGAATCTTACTTGGAAGGTAAGACGACCAAGAGGTCTTTCAAGGCCAAGGGGTATAAAGCCAAAGATATGTTAGATTCGGTTCATTCTGATTTGTGTGGTCCTTTGTCTATCCAGGATAGAGGTAGCTTTGAATACTTCGTGAGACGAATATTCAAAGTTAAGGATACATTTACATGATGGCCGCAAGTCTGAATCTTTGATTAGTTCAACAAATTCAAGACGATTGTGGAGAAACATCAAGGTAACAGTATCATGACACTACGATCGGATCATGGTAATGGGTACCTCTTGAGAGAATTAGGACTTACTTATCAGAAGTTCGGATTCAATCCGAATTGATTGCACCCGGTTCACCCCAACAGAACGGTGCAGCAAAGCGAAGGAAAAGAGTTCTTATGGAGATGGTTAGAACAATGATGAGCTGCTCCGAGTTGCCAGATTCGTTCTGGCGATATGCTCTAGAAACGATAGCGTATGTACTTGATACCATCGAGGTCAGTACCTTCTACTCCCATAAAAGTGTGGACTGGGCAAAAGCCAAGTCTAAGACATATTCGGATTTGGGGTAGTCCAGCACATGTGCTGAAGGGAGATACTGATAAGTTGGAATCTCGTACGGAGGTACGTTTGTTCGTAGGCTATCCTAGAGGAACGAAGGGTGGTCTATTCTATAGTCCTAAGGATCAGAAGGTAATCGTTAGCACGAATGCCAGATTCTTAGAAAAAGACTATGTGATGGACCATAAGCCCAAGAGTAGACTAGTGCTTGAAGAGTTAAAAGGGGACGTTCCAACTTTAGGACCAATTGTACAAGAGGGCACACCACAAGTCACTACACCGCGTGTCACAGAAGATACACAGGTGCTGCCTCGTCGCAGTGGGAGGGTAGTTAGACAGCCTGAAAGGTTCATGTTTTTGGGAGAGTCTTCAAACTTGGTCTCTGGTAAACATGAACCGGATCTCTGGACCTATGACGAGACCCTCCAAGATAAGGATGCAGATTCTTGGAAAAGGGCAATGAACTCTAAGATAGAATCTATGAATTCTAATCATGTCTGGGATCTAGTAGAACTACCCGATGGTGTAATAGCCATTGGATGCAAGTGGATCTACAATAGAAAGAGAGGATCAGATGGGAAGGTTGAGACCTTCAAAGCTAGACTTGTTGCGAAAGGGTATACTCAGAAAGAGGGTATCAATTATGAGGAGACCTTTTCACCGGTAGCCATGCTTAAGTCAATCCGGATTCTCTTATCTATTGCAGCTCATATGGACTATGAGGTATGACAGATGGACGTCAAGACAGCTTTCCTTAACGGAAGTCTTGAGGAGACCATCTACATGTAGCAGCCAGAAGGGTTCATTGAAAAGGGCAAAGAGCATCTAGTATGCAAGCTTAATCGGTCCATTTATGGATTGAAGCAAGCTTCACGATCTTGGAACATTCGCTTTGATGAAGTAATCCAATCATATGGATTTACTCAAAGACTGGATGAGTCATGTGTATATAAGAGATGTGACGGAAACGTAGTGGTGTTCTTGTACTATACGTAGATAATATTTTTTTAGTTGGCAACAATGACAAAATATTATCAGACGTAAGGGTATGGTTGTCCAAACAGTCGATATGAAGAACTTAGGAGAAGCAGGACACATCCTTGGCGATCAAAGTTCTAAGGGATCACCAGAGAAGGATGTTGTGCTTATCCCAAGCTTCATACAGAGATAGTGTCTTAACTCGTTTTAGTATGGAAACCTCCAAGAAAAGTTTTGAACTTTTCAGTTGTGGAGCTACTCTATCTAAAGGAGATATGTTTAGATTACCAAAGGAGATAGAGAAGGTAATGACGATTCCTTTAGCATCGACTATAGGAAGCCTCATGTATGCTAAAAATGAGACCGGATATCTGCTTTGCCGTGGGCATGGTTAGCAGATATCAGAGTAACCCAGGTCAAGGAAATTGGATTGTGGTAAAAGCTTATATTAGTGCCTGAGAAGGACTAAGGATTATAAGCTGGTTTACAAGGCAGAACAATTCCCTATGGGTTATACGGATACAGACTTCCAGTCAGATAGGGGCAAATGTAAGTATTCCTCGGGATTTTGTGTTTACTTTAGGAGATAGAACCATAGTTTGGAGGAGTATCGCGCAACGGCTGCGTGATGGACTCCACCATGGAAGCTGAGTAAAGTGGCAACCTCTGAGGCAACCAAAGGAAGCTACATGGTTCAGGAACCTCAGGATGGACTTCGATGTGATTCCTGGTTTGCTCAGAGCTATCACATTTTGTTGTGATAAAGAAATGGTGCAGTTGCAAACTCGAAGGAATCATGATCCCATAAGGCAAGTAAAATACATAGAGCGCAAGTACCACCCAGGAGAGGAAAAGCTGTTGTTGCCTAGATTACATTAGGGGACAACTTGGGAGATCGTTCCACTGAGGCCTTGATAGCAAGAGCTTTAGGTATGTGGAAGATCAAGAAGTCAGATGTATGACATTTTGAGAACAACAATGTCATTAAATATAAGTGGGAGATTGTAGGATGTGTATACTGAAAGACATGATTTCTTTATATGAACATCTTCATTTCGAAAAGAGAATCACAAATACACTAGGTGTCTATTTATATTAGTACATGCATGAAGTCCAATTATAATTGCATTTGTAGATAACATGGTGTGTGGTGTCGCACGGAAGATCATGTTATCAGTCCCTTACTTAGTATAAATAAGAGGCCCACAACCGAGAAGGAATTGGACAAGCCATCGGGATGGTTGTAGTGTAATTAGATGTGGTTGGTCTTAACCATAGAATTACACTAGTGTGCTTTGAGTACATTGAGCAGGACCGAAACCCGAGGTTATCTAATTTATACTGACTTAATAATTGGATAGGACCTTAGTTTATATTATGGAGTACGATCTCTTAATCCCGAAATAATATCGGACATATATTATTAATTATTGTTTCTTTGATTTACCAATATGCGAGATCTATTCTATTAGATCGATAGACCTGATTAGTTGGGAAATAATATTAATAATATGATGTGCCGATGATTATTAATGGAATCCGTGTCCTGGTGAGTCACGATGATGATGCCACCTTGATGAGCTCGAAAGGTTCATCATGCTAAACCCTGCAGGTGGATTTGATCCGGCATGATGATAAGGTCGAGTGGTACTAGTCAAGGACTCAGAGGTTAATTAATTTGAATTGTTAGTAATTTAAATTAATTAACGGACATTCGAGATCTTAAACACGGGGGGATGGACGACTCGTAATAAGTAGAGCCCATATGTAAATATGGGGGTTGGTGAGTTAATTCAATGGGGGTCTTTTAATGGAATGGATCCTCATTAATGGACCGGGTCCATTAGCAGGCCAAGATCCAACTCCTCCTCATGGTCCCTACCGTAGCCCTATAAATAACCCATGGTGACATGAAACGAAGTTGATGATTAATCTAATAGATCATAAGAAACCCTAGCCTCTACTCTTCTCTCCTCTCTCTCTCTCTCGTTTCACTCTGCGGGGCCGAACGGAAAAGAATAGTTCTCTTCTCCGATTAATTGAAAAGCATGCAATTAATCAGGCGCTTCTCCAATTAATTGCAATGCATGCAATTAACTTTTGCTCTTCTCCAGTTAATTGTAAGCAACGCATGCAATTAATTGCAATGCATGCAATTAACTTTTGCTCTTCTCCAATTAATTGCAAGCAACGCATGCAATTAAGTTTTCTCTTCTCCAATTAATTGCAACGCATGCAATTAATTTTGCTAATCCTTCTCCAAGGCCTCCAAGGCTTGATAAGCGGTGATTGGTTGAAAGTAGAAAAGTGAACTTTGTCTAAGAAGTCAATATGCGCTGATGGTGAAGAGATCAAGCACCTTGGCAGAGAGAAATTGCGTGGAGAAGGAATGTCCTTCACGCATGTGTGACTTTTGATCTCTCTATGGAGATCGGCTGGTTGCTGTGCGCGGAGAGGCTTTGAGCGCCGGCTGTGAACTATGGGGATGTTGTTATCCAAGGAGTAAAGTCGCTCGCGACCTTGTCTTGAAGCAACTCATAGTTCGGGCGCCGACGGCGGAAGAGAAGAGAGGTAGGGTTTGTATTTGGATTATCTTTTTCCTTGGAGCGGCTGGCGGCATCCCTTTGGGAAGGGATTGGTTGGCGCAAGGAGAAGGGATCGACTTGGTGACCACGGTTCTGTTAGTGATATGAGAGAAGTGTCCTAAGGCAATCGCCTTATGATGTAAACATTTATATTAATAAATGATAATTCACTATTTGAGTATACATGTTTTGTGTATTTGATTGGGATCTTGAACTCATCTACTGAATGTCCGCAATACAATTCACAGCATAAGAGAATTTGTGATGGGATCACAACTAGTGATTATCTCTAATGTGCAATTGTGAAGTATTGAAATTATCCCTAGTCGATGAATTGATAAAAACGGACACTATCAATTCTGTTGAGACTAGCATGGATTATTCTCTAATCAGCTGATTTTCACTGGCTGGTGACATTGGGATGTCCGGAGATAAACATGGATACTAGTTAAGGGAACTAGTTCATTGGAGTGACTAGCTGTAAAACTTCATATGGTTATCTATAAAGATATGTCAATGAAGTTCTTACTGCAGCTTGAGTGCGATGTTCCTTTGACTTGCGGTGTTCAAGTCATCTTGGTCATGGAGACTTATACTTTAACATCTTAAGCAAGCATCTCCAAGGAGGTGTGGACCCAGGATGATTGGGTATAAGCCGAAGTGCTCGAAGATGTTTGAACAGCCTACAAAGGATTCACCACTCCTTGCGAGGAGATGTATACCCAGGCCTATCGTCGGATTGTTACTCAAAACCTCTGGCCAGAGTATATCATGTTTAGAGTGCGAGTCTCTTACATGAGAGTAATTAGAAATCCAAAGGACGAGAAAGACACTACTTGGGCTAGGTGTGACGTTGTCAGCCTAGTGGGGACTGACACCATAGACCGTGTCCTGAACCAAGTGGGTATAAGGTGGTGAAGGGAATGGGGCACGATTCATTAGAGCTGCTGAAGGGTTTCAGAATAATTTCTTCTGAGGTCAAACCGTTGATCTTTCGATTAATTGGGGATCATGATGTACTACTAGGTGTCACTCATGATCGTTCTATAATTAGTTGATTATAGACGGCCAACATAAATCGAAAGTCTATTTAGTCACACGCACTACGAGTGATCCGAGGGATTTAAAACGAGTTGAAAATTGGATTTTCCGATCAAGAGAAATAAGTTGAATCTGAGTTAATCAGAGGCGCAATGGAAGCTAAAAAGGGCTAAGTCTTTTGAAGGCTTTTTGGGCGAATTAAATGAGTTTAATTCACGGCGGTTCAGGTTGGTTTGGCCGGCCAAAGAGGGTGTCAAAACCCCCTTTGGTGGCCGGCCACAATAAGAGGAGAAACCCAATTAATTTTGGTTTAATTAATAAAATAAATCTAGTGCGATTTATTTTATAAATTATGAATAAATAAATTTGTATAAAGAAATTTATATAAATAAATTTTATAGAAATTTATTCTTTTATGGAAGATTAAAATAATCCATGAATTGGTTTATTTTAATTTTATAAAATCAATTATGAATTGATTTTTCCATAATAAGAAAGTTTATAAATTTCTTATAAAAATTTATTCCATAATTTAAAGAGAAGAAGAATTAGTTTTATTATAAATTAGTTTATAATAAAGACTCGGTTTAAACGGAATAATTAATAAGAAAATTTATAAGATAAATTTCTTATAACTAATTCTGTTAATTCCGTTAATTCGGTATAGAGAGAGACTTAGCAAAGGAGTTGCTACTATATAAAGGAACCAAAGGCTAGCCCTTATTCCCAATTAATTAATCAAGAGATTAATTATTCTCTCCCTCTCTCTCTTAATCTCTTCTCCTCTCCCTCTCTTGCCTAGGGCCGGCGCCCAACCTTGTGGTTTAGGGCCGGCGCACCCAACCTACATCCAAGGTGATGTTGGCGTGAGCTATCAAGAAGAAGGAGAACCCGAACATGAAGAAGAAGCGGATAGCGACTCCTCTCTTCCCGGAATTCGATTCCGTTACTTCGTTGGTTAGTTTTCCATTATTTTCTCTTATTCTTCTAGTTGTGCCTTCCGAGAATCTAGTAGTTTTCGTCGGCATAAAACTCGTGACTTTGCGAAGTCATCCCGAAGAGAACTCGGCGTGGACGCGAGTAGAGGCGAAGCTTCCAAGGGACGCTACGGTTGGATCTCGTCCCTTCCTTCGAGATACGCGAGGTACTTGGTAAATTAGTTTACTTTTCCGCAAAGTTTTATTTTATGATTATGTCAACACACTATAAGGTTGCATGCTAGATACGAAGTTAAAATAATTTAGGAAATTATTTTATGCAAACTCTTCCGCTGCACGTAAAAATTTTGAATTTTACGAACTCGTATCCTTGTCGACATGCACCCGGTCCCAACAGGTTCTTGGTAGATCGTCGCCCACAGGACGTCCAAGCATATGGTAGAAGATCGTAAGGTAACGGAAGGTATAATTCTTCCTTGGCTCCTTATGTTTTATTTGTGCCTTATTCATTTGCCTCATCGTTTTATGTGTGTTAGTTTA